>WSTX01002833.1:0-15629 GCA_019633405.1 Tulasnella sp. 408 | reverse complement strand
TCTTGCTGATGGTGCCGGTCAAATCTGCAATAGAAGGCGAAAGTGCTGCATGAGGTCCTATTGTCCCAATGACAGGCATGTCCCCAGCCGGATAGGGCATAGACTAGATAACGTACTTCTTCTTCTTAGCAGCTTCAAAGGGTTGGTCTTGTATACCGCGAAGCCATGTGGTGTTGATGTAGCGAATATACTGCAGTCGGCGTCGAACCGGGCGTCGACGATATTGGTCGGAGCAGTGGAGGTGATGGAGGCCCGCCCGCGATGCATTGGGGTATTACGGGGAATATAGTAGGGGGTATGTCGAGCCCGCTTTGAAGGGGTAGAGGAGGTCGGTTGGGGTGGTGAAGGAAAGGAAAGCTGTCACAGGACGGGATTAGGCAGAGTCCAAAGCGTCTGTCGAAAGACTGACATTTGAGCACGTGGCCATGATTCTGAGAGCAAGTTCGCAATCTCTTCCCCACCCCTCACCTTGCACCCTCCACCACTCCCGCCGGTATCCCCCTCACTCGTTACATCCATGGACGCCATTTCAAAATTGGGACCCGGGAGTATCGCGCAACTCCTATCGCCCAGCCCAGCAGACTTCCCGAGAGAAAGCTATGAGGGCCTGGAGTTCAGATACGGTCGCCTCACTTTTCGGCCAGCGGAGTTCAAGGTCGAAGGAATGATCCTCGCGGTCGTATTCGTTTACTTGATCTCCGGTATTATTGGGACCAGGTTCAACTCGACCAGAGTAAACGCTTGGTAAGCTGGGATTCGTTGTGCCGAAAAAAAGTTATCGCTGCGGAGATACTCACTCCGCGGACTCTACTTTTTCAAAGGGTGAAAGCTCATGTCGCTCTTTACGAAGCCCAATTCGCGAGACCTGGGAACCAAGACCATGTCCTAGCTGATGGTCCTACCGACTACATGCTCTTTTCGACCGGGCGCCGAGCCGTGGCATACCTTCAAACCGTGTTCAATCTGTTCCCCCGCCAGGACATCCTGCAGGCCGCCTACGAATTCGGATGGTCCATGGTCGACTTGGAGTACTCTCGAGATGACGTCGTGACTTTGGATTTCAAGCTCTCGGCCGAATCTGCTCCAGCTTTCATTTTCGGTATCGTGTCCAAGTACCACCTTAAGCAGACCCGCAAGGAGCGCTTCGACTTGGTATGTACCTCATTTCTGTCTAAAGCGCTGGATGTTGACTAGTTACATGGGACTTTCAGACTTACTTCACCAAGACCACCGAGAGCTCGTTGTTGCCACCCAACGCTTGCCTCATGTCCGAGCATGTTGACGTCACTGAACTCGTTCTCAAGTCATCTGCGGGAACCAAACTCCTTTCGAAGCTTTCGGACCCTACTATCAACCGATACTTCAGGTCTTTCGTCGTGCGTATTTTCGCATTACGCTCCATCCGATTACATTACGTCTCCTCACACTCATGTTCCTCTAGATCACCGACCAACCCGAAAAGCGGCCCGTCACCGGCCCCATCCCGGCTTCTAAGAAGGAACGACATGTCATCCTTTCCCTCAACCTTCCTCCCAAGTCCGAGTCCGGCGTCACCATCCCACTGGTCCAAGCTGTATTCGACTTGATTGACTGGCTGGACACCAAGCCAACCTTCAAGGACGAGGTAGTTGATATCTCCGGACTGGTCATGAGCTCCTCGCTAACAGCCCTCTTTGCCACAGCACATTGCCCGAAAACTCATCAAGGCACGAACTGAACTGGATGCTACCCTCGCCAAGGAGTTCGCGGAACCAACCGAAGAGGAAAAGGAAGCGGTGAGTTCCTATTCTCACTAATAATATCCTTGCGGCAGCCTCTTATGCATCGTTATAAATGCAGGCTGAAGACGCGAAGCGCGCTGCCAAGCGTAAAGCTGAGGAAGAGAAGCTCGCTGGCATGACCGTTGAGCAGCAACGCAAGGTACTTGTCAACACTTCATTCGTTTGGGACCAGGGGGCTCACGGCCTTCGTTTGTATCTACAGTACGAAGAAAAGGAACGCAAGAAGGCCCTCCGAAAGGCTCAAGGCAAGATGGTGTTCAAGCAGTGATCAGGCCTTTACCACTGGTGTCGATATTTATATCAACTGATGGGATGTACAACACTTTTTCCGATCGTCTTTTCTTGTTGTACCCTTCAAACCATGCGGAATCTCCATTCGACGTGATCATAAAGGTCCTTGTGCACTTTTCTGAGAACTTTGCCGACGATTCCATTAGCGATTCCTTAACACCCGCACTATGCCAAACCCATCGGCACTGCGCTCAGAACGGCTACCGGGCCATGCATAGCGACCGGCCGAGCGATAATGATCTGAAATATTTGTTCCTTATCCATTCGCGACATCATCTCACCCATCTATCCAGATGGCGATGTAGAACGCAAAGAAAATCCGCCTATCTAGACAAATGCTGGAAGATTCGCCGTCCCAACCAATATAGGCGCCGCACGTGGAGGTGGTTCGGCATCGCTGACTCTTTCCCACATCGTTCCCGATAAGCATTGACGACCAAGTCGCCCAACGGCGCCGAGAATACTGCTCTGACTGAAGCACCATCCTTATGGATAACAGGTCGCTTGCTCGACAGTCCATGGTAGAAGAGGGTGCTGGGGTCCTAGAAGTTTCTGACGGTCCCAGAATGGCAGGTGGTTACGCAGATATCTATCACGGCTTTTGGACAGACCCCCAAGGAGCACGAGTCGAGGTGGCCGTTAAAGAACTCAGGGCCTTAATCCCAAGGAACCAGCAAACGAAGGAAGACGAGCTACTGAAGAAGGCAGAGATGGTGAGTGAATTCGAGTTTCCCATCTGCCTTCGTTCCATACCCATTTCCAAACATCGGTAGCGCATATCAAGAGAAGCATTCGTCTGGAGCCGGATCACACACCCGAACCTTCATCCTCTGCTCGACTATCATTCACGACCTCGCCCTCGGCTCATCAGCCCTTGGTGCCGCCACGGCAACCTATTGGACTACTTACAGGCGAATCCCGGTCTCTTCCGATTGGCGAAGCTACAACTCGTGCGTACATTTGAATTTTGCCCTACCTCACAGTCAATTTCATACGCTATTCGCAGATCTATCAAGCAGCCTATGGTCTCGAACATCTCCATTCGCGAACCCCTCCCATATCCCACGCGGACGTCAAGCCAGAGAACGTGCTTATCAGCGATTTAGGCGAAGCCGCGCTCTCCGACTTCGGTCTGAGTCGCGTACTGCACGGTCTTGATATCCCGAGCGGGTTCACAACGAGCGAGACGGTGAAGGGAACGCTCAACTACAAAGCACCCGAACTCTTCTTTGGAGAGCAGCCAACCTGCAGTTCCGACGTGTATGCTTTCGGTGGACTTGTTTTAACTGTCAGTCTGCGCTAGCTTGGAAATCGTGAGACCGAACTGAACCGCAGGTTTTGCGATAGGTTTTCAGTGGCAGGCCGCCGTTTGACAAACTTCAAGAACCAAACATTCTTTTCCAAATAATAAACAACAAGCCACCTAAACCGATAGATCACCCAAGTTTACCTCATTCGGATCCCCTCTGGAGCCTGATGCGTCGTTGTTGGGACAAAAGTCCACCAGCTCGGCCTACAATGCGGGAGGTTCTGTGGGAGGTTCGCCCTCGGAAATGTTCAACCCTTAACCTAGATACTGAAATAATTTTCTGGCTTCATATAGTTATGGAAATGCATTTGCCAAGAAAAATCCGAAACACAATCAAGACCCAGCCTTCCCTCGAATGCCGTTGCTGTTCAGAGCGAAGATTCGGCCATGGACGTTGAGGTTAGTCTCTGTCCCCTCTCATCCCTCCCTATTGCTCGTTTTCAACACCACGACTCTAGACGTGGGATGCGACCCTCCAAGAGGGAGTGTCAACCTCAACCACTGCCGATCCTGTCCGGGCCCAGGGAACACTGTCCGGCATCTTTGGTGCAGAAGGGACACGCGATTCAGTCGCCAGAGGAGTATTCCCCCCAGCCTTGAAGATATTTAAGAGGTTAGAGGTTAGCTCCAAGGCCATTCCGGTCTTTGGGAGATACATTAGAGCCGCCGTGGAAGTAGGATTAATGCTGACGGAAATAGTGAAGGTGGGCCAGTGTCGATTCTTTCACTGCCTCTACAGCTGATTTTGCCTTCCCAGACAGTCGACAGAAACCAAGACATGGCCAATGCTCTGGAGTCCAATGTGTGGAAGCTCGCCGTCTTCCTCGAACGGTTGGAGGAAAGACTAAGCGGGGAGCGAGGAGACGATCCAGTCGCTTGCATTGCCGACATTAAACAGTACGTGAACCTACTTCTTGTATCGTAATGTGAGCGCGCTAACACAACATGCAGAGAACTCGAATCGGTGCAAAGGCAATTCAAGGGAATTTATTCTTCTGGTCTTTTCCCGAAGGCACTGTCTTGTTGCGATCATGAAGAAGGCCTCAAGCAGTGGGAAGAAATGGTTTTGAAAACATGGGAAGCGATGCAGGTCGGTATTACAGCCCGGCGCAGCTCTATATCCCATCGCCTAAAGTTCATGTCGACCAGCTCCTTGTCAATCTTAACACCGCGGCCCTGATAGCCGAGCTAAGTAGGTGATATGCAGTCTAAACTGTGGGCTTTTCTGAGAAGTTTCCGTTCAGGAACTAGTCACTCGCAGGAAGATCAGCGTCGTCTCCTTGCCTGTCTGGGAGACGGAAAATATGGGGCGCAAGGAAACGCGATCGAGGATGTCGTTTGCCTACCAGGAACAAGGGTACAGCTGTTGGAGCGGATTGAAAGCTGGATAAGAGATACATCCACTCCCGACCGGGTATTATGGATCCGCGGGATGGCGGGTCGAGGCAAATCAACTATCGCGTCCACGGTGGCCCACAACTGGCAGTACCGAGGCTCCTGCGCCATCTTCCACTATCGCCGAGGGCAGAACGCGTTGAACGAACGGGTTGTTTGTGCTCTGGCAAGGCAACTGGGGAGCAGTCTTATTCCGGAAGTCAAGAATGCGGTTCTGCAGAGCGTGCGGGAGAATGAGGACATCGCAGACCAACGACTCAGCGTGCAATTTGAGACCCTTCTGGTGGCTCCACTGTCAACACTCAAGTGTCAGTCCCACGTAATCCTCATCGTCGTCGATGCTCTCGACGAATGCGAAAATCTCAGAGACGCCGAGGACTTCGTCAAGCTCATCGATCGACATTGCTCATCGCTTCCTACGAATATCAAATTCCTGCTATTATGCCGCCCAGAAGCACCGCTGCTTCGTGCTCTTGAACCTCGAAAGTGGCACTTAGAAAACCTGGACTCATCTCCCGACGTGATGAACGACCTCGCCCAATTCTTCAAACAAGCGTTCGAGCGGATTAGGGACGATCACGGTCTTTCAAAAGACTGGCCCTCTCATAGTGATATGGGCCGGCTGGTAGAAATGTCCCAAGGGTTATTCCAATGGGCCCGTACCGCTATTACATACATTGGCAACCGGTCGCCGGCCAGTCGGTTACAGGATTTGCTGGAGCGACCGTCAGTGTGGAATGGACTCGACGACTTGTACCATCAAATCCTTTCCAAAGCGTTCGATAGCTTCGGTCTAGACTCATCGAGGCGAGAGCTTCTATGTCAAATACTTGGAATCTTGGTCGTAGCGCCGCATCCGGTTTCCTTCGAAGTCTTAACCACTCTTTGTTCCGACGCGAACAACAGTATCTTCAAAGGCGTGAGTCAAGAAGATATCACGCAGTCCCTACGTCAAGACATCCTAGTGGACCTCCATTCCCTCCTGCTGATCCCCACCTCATCCAGTGAACCGATACGTCTCATGCACAACTCCATCCGAGATCTCCTCATCAGCGACCGGCGATGCGGGGAGCGGGTCTATTACGTTGATGTTGGTCGGCACCACAGGCGACTAGCAGGTTTGTGCCTTCGCCAGATGGTGCGGTACCTGAAGGAGAATATCTACAATTTATCAGACCTCTCAAGATCGAACCTGGAAGTCCAGGACATCGTAGACCAGGAGGTGCCCACGGTCGTCCGCTACTGCTGTCAAGCTTGGTCCATCCATCTAACCGAGGGGGTGCAGTGGTCGGCGCTAGGAATCCATAACACTAGCACCGTACTGTTCGATTTCGAAATCTTCAGCAGGAAGAAGGTTCTATGCTGGCTAGAAGTAATGAGTATGGTCGGAGCGACCAACGAGGCGATAGTAGCGGCTAAGCGGGTACACCAGTGGCTCTTGGTAAGCGTGCGAGTCGTTTGTGATTGTGAAGCGGAAACATAGACTGACCGACTGCTCCAGCTTTCACCCTCTGAGCTATCTGAGTCTAAGTCGCTCAACACCTTGTGGAGTGATACACAGAGATTCATCGCTGCATTCTCAGAACCCATTTCGTTTGGGTCATTACACATTTATGTCTCGGGCCTTCCTCATTGTCCTCAGAAGACGAAGCTATGGGAGTGGTATGGAGGGCAGGCAAAGATTCATACTATACGTGGCGTTCAACCGTCAACATGGTCATCCAACCTATGGACAAGGTCTGCTGGTGCTTGTGTGTGGACGGTCGCATTTTCGCCAGGAGGGATGACTCTGGCATCTGGTTCAGAAGACGGCGCGATTCGCTTATGGAATTCTCAGACCGGGACGCCTTTGGGCGAGCCACTCACGGGTCACCGTCATCCGGTCAGATCCGTGACGTTTTCTTCAAATGGGGAGGTCCTGACATCGAGGTGCTCCGAACATACGATACGGTTATGGGATGCTCGCGCAAGGACGCCCTTCGGTGAACCACGCACAGGTCACCTTGACTCGGTTTTGTTCGTTGAATGCTCGCCAGATGGGAGGATCCTGGCATCGGTATCCTCCAACTCCACGATTCGATTGTGGGATGTTCAGACAGGGACGCCGTTAGGTGAACCGCTCATAGGCCACCGTCACTCGGTTTTGTCCATTGCGTTCTCGCCAGATGGACGGATCCTTGCATCCAGATGCTCGGACCACGCGGTTCGGCTGTGGGATGCTCAGACAGGAGCACCCTTGCATGAAGCACTCGCCGGTCACCGTGGCTTGGTTACATCTGTCGTGTTCTCGCCAGACGGGAATGTCCTGGCATCCGCATCTTTCGATCGCACGGTACGATTGTGGAATGCTCGGACAGGGATGCCGCTGGCCGAGCCACTCAGAAGTCACCGAGACTGGATCACATCTGTTGCGTTCTCGCCACACGGGAGGGTTTTAGCCTCTGTATCCTCGGACTCCACAATTCAATTGTGGGATGTTCGGACAAGGCTGCTGCTGGGTGAACCGCTCATAGGCCACCGCCACTCGGTTTTGTCCGTTGCGTTCTCGCCAGATGGACGGATTCTAGCATCTAGATGTTCGGACCACACAATTCGATTGTGGGATGGTTCGACAGGGTCCCCTTTGGGTGAACCACTCACGGGTCATCGTGACTGGGTTACATCCATTGCGTTCTCGCCGGACGGGAGGGCTTTGGCGTCTGTCTCCTCCGACCACACGATTCGGTTGTGGGACACTCAAAACTTGACGCCTTTGGGTGAACCACCCACAGGTCTCCGTCGTTCGGTTACATCTGATGCGTTCTCTCCCGATGGGAGGGTCTTTGCATCCGGATCCTTCCACCACGTGATTCGATTGTGGGATGCTCAAAAACGGGCGCATTTGGATGTCCCTCCTTCAGACCATGGCCGTTCGGTTACGTTTATTGCGTTCTCGCCTGATGGGAGGGTCCTGGCATCTGTATCCTCTGACCACACGATTCGATTGTGGAGTGTTCAGACTGGGGAGCCTTTAGGAGGGGCGCTCAGAGGTCATCATGATTGGGTTACATCTGTGGTATTCTCGCCGGATGGAAAGGTCCTCGCATCCGGATCTGAAGACACCACGATTCGAGTATGGGATGCTCACAAAAGAAGGCGCCTTGGTGAGCCGCTCATAGGTCACTCGGACAGGGTTTCATCCCTCGCGTTCTCGCTAAATGGAAGGGTCCTGGCATCTGGATCTTCCGACCACACAATTCGATTGTGGGATGCTCAGAAAGGAACGCCTTTGGGCGATCCGCTCGCAGGCCACTGTGACTGGATTGCATCCGTTGCATTCTCTCCGGATGGAAAGCTTCTGGCATCTGGATCGTTTGACCGCACAATTCGATTGTGGGATGCTCAGACAAGAACCTCTTGGGGTGGGCCACTTACAGGCCACTCTGACTGGGTTTCAGCCGTTGCGTTCTCGCCAGACGGGGGAGCCCTGGCATCGGTCTCCGATCACACGATTCAATTGTGGAATGCTCAGACAGGGGCACCTTTGGCCGAGCCACTGAAAGGGGGTAATACCACCATCTCCTTTGTTCCCTTCTCGCATCCTGGTATGTCTGCTGTAGTCCCATTTACGGCCGCATATACGTTTCATTATCGCTGATAATATCATCTTACAGACCCGCGCGTACCCAAGACAGCTTCATACCGACTCTTAAGCTTTGAAGACCATTGGGTTACATTATCCTCTTTTCGCTTATTCTGGCTTCCTTCTCAATATTGGGGTGACACAGAACCGACAATTCATCTTTATGATCAGACTCTGGTTATTATCTCCGACGGAACCCTTTCCATATTTGACATCTCGGGCATGTCCTCGCTGTAATTATTGCGTAGTACTACTTTCCTTGAACGTCGCGTAGCTTATTTGTTTGGTAATTGCTTCAGAAGGAACTACACGGAGTCGATCTGTAACGTCCAGTCCTTGTCATCACCTCAATTCGCATCATCATTCTTCTCCCTCCGTGGCCCCGAACCCAGCCACTAACCCGGCGTACTATTGAACCTCCACTTACTCCTCGTAGCGCGGTGGTTCTCAACCTTCGACCTCAAATGCCTCAATGCTGTGCTCCAATCATCTGATTCAACGAACTTCAAACCTCCATCTCTACCTGTTCCATCGAATCGATGGCAAAGACCCTCGCAGCTGGTACGTTACATTTTGACACGGAATCGTGTTCGCAATATGGTTCTCTCTTGCGAAGGACGTTTCCTTGTGTTGCGCTCCAAAGCAGCGTCACATAAGCATCCTCCAAATATATACGGTATCTTCAGCCTCCCCCAAGTAAGCACCTCCGACCTAGATATAATAACGACTTATTTCACATAGCGGGGGGTCATGAATCAGTAACCTCACTACGCCGTAAGACAACTGCTGCCAGGAACACATGACCCCAAACATCAGACCTATTCACCAACGGTTAGGGATAGGTAAGAGACAAGCCTAAAAGCCCTAAGTCGGAGGTTGGCGTACTTTGTGGTAGCTCGTCGATATCACCGACAACGACCAGTCCACCTGCTCCTAAACGAGGATCTTGGCGATACGAGAGTGGCCAACGGAACGTCGATGGACGCTGGGGTGAGCTTGGAGGGGTCCATGCGCGGAGGAGCTGGTTCAGAATATTGTGCATTTCCCAAACTAGAGAAATTCCATGTCAAAATCGATCGAGCAAGGGGGAGGCGATTCCCAGCTCTCTCACCAAAATCCGCTGCAAAAGCGTTCGCAATAGGCACCAAAGTCCGGTCTCCCCGCAATGACCTCCCTTGTGATAATTCCAACGCACTCGAAGTGGGTGTCGCGGTTGTGGTTGCAGGAAACCGCGCCTCCTATGTTTTCCCGCCCGACATTGGGCACAGTTTGTTCCTGAAACTTCTTTTTCTTTCGCGTTTATAGGCGCATTGGGCAGGTAAACTCGGGTGGAGCATCAAGCGGCCGAAGTGTGTTCCAGGATTAGATGCGGTTGAAGGGGGAGGTGGACGAGCTTGATGGTCCAGGAACGGCTTTATGGTATACCCCCTTTGGACTAACGCCAACACGATCCACTCCATCGAGGGAGTCCTAAACGACCGAAACCATGTAAAAATCGATGGAGCAATGGGAGTCGATTCCCAAAGCTCTCACTAAATTCGTTGCAAAACGGTGGAGGTAGGCCCCAAAACCGGTCTCCCAACCGCTGTCTTCTACCAAACGCATTCGAACTGGTCTCCTCAGTTGTGGTCGCTCGAAACTGCTCTTCCTATTCCCCGCTGCCAATCCCACTCCAACTCACACCACCGAGGCCAACTCGTCCTCAGGACCCTATTCCTCTCGCGCTCATAGCTGTAATTGCAATAGGTAAACTTGGGGCTGATCGGTGAGGTGCGTTCTGTATTACTTAGATGCAGCTGAAGAGCTGAGCGCGGTCGACGCTTCCGGGAATGTCTAATACTGCGCATCTGGGGTGGGTATGTTGTCGGCTAACGAATGCCTACACGCCGGAATACCGTGCTAGTCAGAGTCCCTTCGTTGTCGTAAAGAGCATCGCCGCCGCATACGTACTCGTTAGCTTCCTTTATCCACCGCAGCATCCTCCGGATCAGTCGACTGCTTCGCCTGCTCCACGTTCTGACCGTCGAACCACCTCGCTCTCCGAATCGTCGAACCTCCAAGATTGTCGTGACCGCATAAACTCGATTGGAGGGCGAAAATCTTCCCTTGAATGTCGGTCAAGGGTAGGTTCATCTCAGATTCTTTAGACCGTTCCGATTGAGCCGAAGGATGCCACCATGTTGTCCTCGAACTTGGAAGCAGCTTTTGAGGCAGCGGCACTATTTCGAGTAAATATCCCGCCGTCGTGACCGGTCGCCGCCGGTGCCTTGATCCAATAATAAACGACCGCATCATCCATCCCGAGGTGCCTAAAAGTCCGTCTTGCGGTGATTTGAACGGAAACGACCTGTGTTCCGGAGGACCATCAAGCAGCGAAGTTGACAAATCCCGAGGTATTTAGATCAAATGGTCCACCCTAGGAGTAGGAGTTTTACTTTTTGGTAACTGTAGATGCGACGCCGAAAGCTTGTTGAGGAGAAAAAGAAGTATGCAAGCGGTTCGACGGATTCGCACCTTGTGCTAGTCTCATCTAGTCGCACCCAACACCTTGAGCGTCATCCTGCCCTGGCACAGCTAGCGGGGTAATTTTCACCCATATATGATCTCCGATTGTTGACAAGCTCCCTTGGTCAACGCCCCGTCGGCATCCTTTTGTAAATTCTTCGTGGGTCGGGTTGATTGCAACAACGTCGCCCGCGGACCGTGAAAGTGGGCTTTCACTAGTCAGTCGAATGCGTGGTTGAGAGCATAGGTGATCTTTAATTATGGTGGTATCGGCGCGACTTTGAAGACGGTTTTGGCCTCGGGGAGAGAAGTGACAGAGAAGGGGTGGTTAGCGTCCCGTTGGAACCTTTTTCAGGCCCGGATTAAGCCAGAGGTGGATGTCGCGAGACTGCTGGTTGTTGGATAACGCGGTTGCGGTAATGTCATAGTCGCTGGGGTTTGGCAGTGGGTGAGATACAGGTGATGTACCCTCCAACGTGCGAGGGGAACTTGATACTTGGAGATGCTGCAGGTGCTCGAGCTCGAGCGCGGCTGGGTCGTTCATTACCCGTTCTATCCAAAAAGAAAGCCTTCTTATAATTAGTGACTCTCCCGTGCTAATGGGATAGGAAGAAACGAAGACCAACCTAGCCTTTGACCGGAGATGTGGGTCAACCTGCTCGTCGTCGGTCGAATTGGAATTCGCGAGCCTTGAGAGCACCCAACGCAGCGGTTCTAGATTAGAGTTGGCTCCACCCCTGGTCTACTTGGGTTTAACTAATAGAAGCCTAGGGTGTGCATTTGAGTGTGAACCATGTCTATGGTTTGAATAGAAACAGGACAATGAGGAGATTGTTGTGTGCGGGGGTGAAATGGAACTTGGACTGACCGACGGGACAGGGGACCCATTACATTGGTCTCGTCATGAGCTCTTCCCGGAAGATCTCCCAGGCCTTGAAAGCAACAAACGCTCCGTGGCTATGACGTTGATTGCATGTGAGGACAGAAGGATTGGGTTTGGTTATCAGTGTTTCGGGGTCTTATGAGCCCCACGGTTATTTGTCCAACCATACTGGTCGACGCCACATCCAAGTGGCCGCACAACCCAATGGACTGTAGCGCCAACTCTACCACGAAGTGTTGGCGGATACGATTTCAGTAACTATAGCATTACCATCTTAACAGTTGCTAGACACCCGTAGCACACTCATTCTATAGCTTATTGCAACCGTTTACCCATTATAGTGTATTCCCTTTGTATCTACATACTATAAGTACACTAGTAGTAGCATACGATGTAAGACAGAAGAATAACAGGTCCTCTATTGATCCCTAATCCTTTCGCCCTCGTCCCCTCTTATCGACATTCTTCCGACACGAAGTTCGCCAGATCCACTGAACAGGAGAAGGAAACTTTGGGTTCACTTCTACCCGTGACACACACCGACCGCGTCCGCATCCTTCCTGTTCCTATGGGCAACGTCCAATCGAGAAACGCCTCGGGAAGCTGGGACTATCACTAAGATAACATGACTGGTAAGCAGCAACGCTTGTGCAAGACATGCAAAAGCTCATCACTACTATCAAAAACAAGAATCATTATTGCCGTCGTTCGTACGTTCGTGCGGTAATCTGAAAACAATGCAGGAAGGCCCTTGGAAAGCCTACCCGAGGCAACATAGATGTTCACGGAGAGCCTCTTCAGCGGCATCCATGTTAATTTCGCTCGTACAGGCTCACGGTCCTTTTTTCGATCTTCATCTGATGCGACGCTTTATTATGATCAGGATGTTTCTTCAAAACCATGCTGCGCATTGGGTCCTCATGTTCAAAGGCCGTCCGCATCGCAACAGAGGTCCGAGGGAGTTAGTCTCTTCGGAAGGTCTACGATGGTCGTGAGTTTCGGCCGGACCACGCGTCTGGCGGCCCCACGTTCTCAAAGCATACAAATTTGCACTGGGGCCCTGGAGGGTTATAAAGACCTGCGCCGAACCATGCCAGACCCCGATATATATGACACTTGTAGATCCCCATCCCGGTGCGGCGGGGAGATTCAATCACCTCACCCCTCCCGTGTCTCTTCGCGGAAGCGTAGAACAAACACGTTTCCTCAGCGAGGGCGCACCGCAACCCATCCACCACCATCGATCTTGCCCTCTATACCCTCTCTGCCTCTGTCATACGCTGCATATTGTTCATTACTAACCACCACTTGAGTTCCCGCTGTGTTCCGAAAGGTACGATGGATAGAGAATACGCCATCCCTCCTTAAGCGCTCGTGTGGGTTCGTTCGGCATCGCTGATCCGGTTCCAGATAGCTCCTGAAATCAAAGTTGCCAAAAATATCGAGAGTATAACTCGAATCCAAAATGGACAGCGAGATGTTTGTTCGACCGGTCGAAGACGGTCATGGGCGCCTAGAAGTTTCCGGGGGGCCCAGAATGACCGGCGGATACGCAGATATCTATCACGGCTTTTGGACGAACTCTCAAGGTGGACGGTTCGAGGTGGCTGTGAAAGAACTCAGGACCCTCATTCCGAGGAACCTGCAAACGACGGCATACGAGCTGAACAAGACAGCGGAGATGGTTCGTCATTTCGTGTGGTTTGATTTGCGGTAATCACATATTCATCTCTGGTGGCTGGTAGCGCATCGCAAGAGAAGCCTCTGTCTGGAGTCGGTTACAACACCCGAACCTTCATCCTCTCCTCGACTACCACTCATACCCCCAGCCGCGTTTTATCAGTCCTTGGTGCCGCCACGGCAATCTCTTAGACTACCTCAAGGCGCACCCTAGTCTTTCTCGACTGGAAAAGCTTACACTAGTAAGTCATCGTTGAATTTTGCTCCTTCCCGAAAACAGCTTCATGCTTGGCTGCAGATCTATCAAGCGGGATATGGTCTCGAACATCTCCACTCTCGAACTCCCCCCATATGTCACGCCGATATCAAGCCGGAGAACGTACTGATCAATAATTTGCGGGAGGCCGCGCTCTCCGATTTCGGTCTCAGTCGGGTCCTGCACGGTCTCGGCATCCCGAGCGGGTTTACAACTAGCGCAGTTGCGAACGGAACCGTCAACTACATGTCAAGAGAGCTTTTCGTTGAGGAAAGGCCAACCTGCAATTCCGACGTCTACGCTTTCGGTGGGCTTATCTTAACTGTGAGTTTCGCAAGACAACCTATCGGAGGGCTTAGCGAATTGAAACCACTGACAGGTTATGAGTGGAATACCTCCATATTTCGGTCTTTCCGAACCAATCATTCTCGGCCGACTAATGCTAGACCAACCACCAAGACCAGAGGATCATTCCGATCTGCCACAATGTGATCCTCTCTGGAGCCTGATGCGTCGTTGCTGGAACCCGGATCCGACAGCGAGACCCTCGATGCGAAGGGTCCTATGGGAGGTGAGCTTTCGCAGCCGGTCAACCCGCGATTGGTATACTAAAATATTCACTCCAGCTATGGGAATTGATCTTCCAAGAGAAAGAGAAACGTGATCGACGTTCAAGACAAGGCCTTTCATCCGTGGCTGATGGTGGAAGCCGGGAAGATTCGGCCATGGACCTTGACGTAATCCTCTGTTTTTATCTCGTTTCATCTCGTTTCTTACTTTCCGAACACGGTTCTTCTAGACTTTGGGTCCAACTCCTTACCAAGAAGGCTCAAGGTCGACGACCGCCAATTCCGTACCAGCCGGGGGCTCACTGTCAAGCATTATTAGTGCCGACGGGGCATGCAGTTCGATCGCAAGCGGAATTTTTAGCCCCGCCCTGGAGATATTTAAAAAATTGGAAGTGAATTCCAAAGCCATTCCCGTGTTCGGAAGATACATTAGAGCCGCCGCGGAAATTGGATTTATGCTGACGGAAATAGTGAAGGTGGCGTCAAGTGGTTTTTCTTTCGTCGCTTTTATCGCTCACGCCACCTTGGTAGACGATCGACAGGAACCAAGACATGGCCAGCGCTCTGGAGTCCAATGCATGGAAGCTCGCGGTCTTCGTGGATCGACTACGAGAATACTTGAGCGGGCAACGGGAAGACGACATAGGTTCCCGCATAGCCGACGTAAAACAGTGGGTAGAGGGACATTGCGCCGAGGGCAAATGTAGAAATTTTAACGCCGCAAACAGGGAACTTCAATCCACGCAGGAGCAGTTTAAGAAAATGTATTCCTCGGGTCTTTTCCCCAAAGCAGTGTCTTGTTGCGATCACGAGGAAGGCAGAAAGCAGTGGGAAGGAGTGATCCTGAAAGCATGGGAAACAATCGAGGTCAGTATGATACCTAGACTAAGTAAAACCCATCGCTTGACAATTAGCTCGTTCAGCTCGTTGTCAGTCTGGACACCGCCACACTGATGACCGAGCTAAGTATGTCGTATGCACTCTGAGCCCGGGCCTTGCTGACAAATTTATGCTCAGATGACAGCCGCTTCCAGGATGACCAACGTCGTCTCCTGAGCTGTCTGGGAGATGGAAAGTACGGCGCTCGAGGAAACGCGATCGAGGATGTCGTTTGCCTCCCAGGAACGAGAGTGGGAATATTAGAGCGGATCGACAATTGGATCAGGGACGCATCCAACGCCAGCCGGGTATTATGGATCCGCGGGATGGCGGGTCGAGGCAAATCAACCATTGCGTCCACGGTGGCCCACAGCTGGCAATACCGAGGCTCATGTGCCCTCTTTCACTATCGCCGAGGACAGGACGCGCTGAATGGCCGAATTGTTTGTGCGCTTGCAA
>WSTX01002831.1:0-15695 GCA_019633405.1 Tulasnella sp. 408 | reverse complement strand
CAAGTCCGCTGGAGGAGCGAACATTGCTGGATCTATGATCATCCACGAGCGGGCACGGTGTACAGTCACGGCTTCCTCTTCCCGAGTGAAGCGGATCGGGTCGCGAAGCAGGTCGACAGGGCTAAGGAGATCATCAAGAACACCACTTCGACCAAAGTCAGCACAAGCTCGTTGTCGTCAGAAGTGGTGTCTCTGCTCTCGGATCCTGGCCTCGTCGCTCTTTCGACTTCGACTTCGTCTGCACCGTCTACCGGCAAGGACGACACTTCCACCATCCAAGTTCCAGGCAACAGCGGCGCTTGGACCTGGGATCCGGATCGCTGGCAACCAGGACCACCTTCCCCCGCTGCCACCCCCTTACCCCCCTCATCACCCTTCCTTTCGAGGAGCACGGTCTCGGATTTCGGCAGCCGCTACTCCTTCCCATTATCGAACCTCAGCATCCCAATGCAAGTGGAGGCTTTGATCGAGGGTTCCCCGATCAGCCGGCTACGGACCAAGTTCCCCTTGCACGACAACGCTACTTCAGCCTCCGCCTTGATCGGCGACGAACCGAAGTGGGATGAGGTCGAACGGGCGTGGGACGAGCGGGAGACTTACGACCAACGCTATGCGCGCTCGTCATTGCGTGCTCGTGGCGTGCGTGATCCTAGCGCTCCCATCAAGCCCCCCAGCGTTTTTGACGACGAAGAGGAACCGGATAACTCCGATACCCCGGCGAGCATGCGGCTATTCGGACCGAGGGGTATCGGCTTGGGAGGAACGGTCGTCGTGCATTTCATCAAGCGGAACGAGTGGTTCTTGGAGGCCGCGATGGCCATGCTGGGCCCCAGCTGGAACGGCGATGAAGGAAGGATCAATCCCGGAGAAGCCAAGAGCGGTGAAGGCGCCAAGACGGTCATCTCCAAGACGCAGAGCTTCAAGGCGAAGAGGCAGGAGGAGCCCGTCGCGGAAGGCGATGGCGCGCCCGAGGATGACGCCATTCCGCTTGAAGATGACGGACTCGTCGTGCACCCCGGCGTTGATCAGGCACCATAGTCCGGAAGTTCATCATCGCACAACGCTAAAAGACGTCAGCCCAAATCTATGCTTTCCCCTTTCCATATATCAACTCCCCTCTACCTCTGCGCGTCAGAGCCTTTCTCTTCATCATCTTCTGGGGCGCAGGAAGCTATTTTTGGTTCGTTCATACATACATTGTGACATTTTTGTGTACACTTATCAACCAAACGAGAGAGAGAGACGCATATCGTACGCTGCGATTCGAGGATCTATGCCCTTCCCTTCCCCCCTTCTTCCTTCGTCTCCCAGCTTCTTTATCTTTCTTTCTCTCTTTGTTATTTGCTTTTCCCTTACCTCTCTCCCCTCCCTCCTTTTTTGGGTCACTAATTTTCGTTTGGAGGAACGCTCGTGCCGAAATACTGTGTTTATTTCACCTTTTTAGCTGCTTTTTTCTGAAATAAGAAACGGAAATCATGTTTTCTTGTGTTCGCTGGTTGGGTTGGGCTAGGAGCGCTGAATATATGGGCGCGGGCCGTAGTGAAGACTTTGATCCTTCAGTGTAATCTCACGAGGCTCGAGCTCTGAGAAATCCGATAGGACTTCCGATGCACCGCCTTGACTTGCCGACCACCACAAAGGCTCATTGGTCACTCCTTGGCAGCTTATAATTTCCTGTCGTCTCCTACAAACGCTCAACCCAATCAGCTTGCACTTTACATTCGATGGAGAGAAACGAGACACACCAAGTCGACTCTCAGTCACCCAGACCCATCAAGCTAGATACCCACAGCAGGCTCCATCTGAGCGTCAGATTAGTGCGTCCCGTCGACAACTTCAGAGCCTATATATGGTATTGACAACTCGAACTACCATAACTGTTCTCGCAGCGAGACAAGCTCGCGAAGCTTGCACGGTGGCGAATCGATCCTTCGTTGATCGAATTTCCTGGAGACCCTCCCGAGTTTCGAGGAGGGAATGCGACGGTTTCTCAAGCACTTTTGACATTTCGTTCTAATGGTCAAGGAGCTTCAGGAAGCCCAGAGGATACTGCGGTCGAACGTCCGGACTCAAACGGTCAGAACTCCAAGTCCTACAATGACACTCGAGAGTCAGGAGACGACGGGGAAGGTGTAGGCGTACATCAAGACAATCACCCAGATGGAGACGGGAGCCTCCGTGCAAAAACGGGAGCGAGAAGGAACAGTAAGACTGCCGACGCAGTGCCAAACCCTCCCAGTCAACCTTCTAAGCCGAAAGTGGGTCTCCGTTGCCCTCTCGGCACCGCCACCCTAGTTCATCGATTGACACGTTGACTTTATTAGAATGTAGCGGTGAAGAAGCTAAAGATAGACGAGTACGCGGGCATAGAGCGGGTATTAGGGGTAAGATTCAATCCCGGGTGGTTGAGCTGGATCTCAAGAGCGTTCGCCAACTTTTCCTCAGTTAGCACTCCGAGAATCGGAATTCTTGGTCGAGCTTTCCCATCCAAATATCATTAAAATGGAAGGATACGTTGAAGATGCTTCAAGTAATATTATTTGGTTGGTATTCCCATGGGAAGAAAATGGCAATTTGAGAGACTTTCTCGCCTCGGGAGAGTGGGAAATCCCAGAGCGAATCTCGTTGGTAAGACAAACTACTCTCCTTACACTGGGCTAACTCACTGATGCAGAACCTGATGCAGATCTACGACGTAAGCAAAGGAGTAGAGTATCTCCACAGCAAGAAGCCACCCATATACCATGGTGACCTCAAATCGGTAGGTGGCGAAGACACTGAAGCTCGGTGCTGCTGCTGAACCCGAATTTCGGCAGCTCAACGTCTTGGTCAATTCGAATTATCGTGCAGTAATTACCGACTTTGGCTCCGCTCGCCATCTCGAGAACGCAGAGTCTAGAGAGCAGACGAACGAAAATGAAACCAAGCTGCAGTCAAGACCGGATCTCACTGCGGACGAGGAGAATGCCTCCCTTCAAGCAAGTTTTTGTGCCACTACCAGTACAATAACGCTCACAGGCAGCAAGTACACCCTCCGCTGGGCTGCTCCGGAGCTTCTGAGTGAAGACAGACCAACACTTGCAAGCGATATCTGGTCTCTCGGGTGGATAGCCTATGAGGTACGACGGATTCAGTATCTCGAAAGCGTTCATCATCGAGGCTCATAAGACAGGGGCGGACTAGGTTATGACCGATAGTATTCCTTTTCATGACGTCAAAAAGGATACAATTGTTATTAGACGCGTCATTCAAGGAGACCTTCCGTCCGTCACCGATCATGCTCGCATGTCGTTGATTCAGGAACTTTGCTCCCTTATGGCACGCTGTTGGATTGACAATCCCAACCAACGTCCGAACGCCAAAGATTGCAGAAAATCACTCGATTGGATGGTAAGTTGTGGTGGCCAGCACTAGCGCACTGAATGCCACCGACCAATTGCTTACGTCGGACAGCCCCTGATGGCCCCAGCACCCAATCGGACCATTAATTCAGAGGCTTCAAAAATTCGCTACGCTCAACTCCTCGTTAAACTCGGATCCATGTACGTGCGGCAAGGCGACTATGAAAATGCATCAGATTGCTACAACAAGTCATTGGCTGCTTACCCAGCTAGCGATAGGAGCGAAGGAAGAGCCGATGCCTTATATGGTCTCGCCGATGTGTATCGCCATCGACAAGAGATTAGCGGGGCCATCAAGCTCTTCTCCGAAGCACTAGACCTCTACATCGGTCTCGGTGCTTCAAAGGCAAATTCCAGAGCCCGCACACTGTGGGCTCTCGCTGCGGCCTATCTTTCGGAACCGAACGAAGATAAAGCATACGGGCTCTTCTCCGAGTCCCTCCAGATATATACAGACCTTGGTGACATGCAGGGGAGAGCCTACGTTCTGCAGGGTCTTGCTGACATCAAGCGGTCTCGAGGCGACTACAGCGAGGCCTCTACACTCTCCTCCGAAGCCATTCAAATAAATACGGAGATTGGTGACAGACGAGGCAGAGCCGTGAATCTGTGGGGTCTCGCGGAAGTTCATCGGCTCGAACGCGAGTATGACAACGCCATTAAACTCTACTCCGAAGCTCTCCAGATAGCTCGCGACATAGGCGACAGGAGCTGGAGATCTTGTATTCTCTCTAGCCTCGCTGGCGTGCACCAACTTCAAGGCGAGTACAGCACTGCCGTCACACTCTACACCGAGTCGCTTCAAGTACTTTCAGACTTCGACAACAAGCATCGGAGAGCGAGCGTTTTGTGGGCCCTGGCTTTTACGCATTACCAGCAGCATCATTACAATGACGCAATGTCTCGCTATACCGAAGCATCTAAAGCTTACGAAGAGATTGGATATCCCGTTTGGGCAGCTAAAGCGTTGGAGAAAGCTGCCGAGATCCGTAAAAACCTTGACGAATCCGTATGACGGTCTGGCCAATGCGTTAGACATCGAATTAGATCATATTGATTCCGTTGTAGGCTTAAGGTACGGTCGATGATGTACAAACATGCTTGCTCCACGTTATATCACCCCCGGGTTTGAATGCTACTGGTAACCTGTGATCTATCAGTGACCTCTGACGCTATGGGTGGGTCATTGCTTCACCACGCTAGTCTAGGCCACCCAGTTAAGTATTCGTTATAGAGTCCAGCCGCCTGATTATGGCTCGCATCTTGCTGAGGCCATGGATTCTGTGCATATTCGAGAGCCTTGAATGCGGTGGGTTAGGACGGGTTATGAGGGTTGAGTTATGATAGATGGGCGCGCGCCTGTAGTTGAGATGCATCCTTGAGTGGAGTCACACGAGGCTCTGACCAATCCTGTACCACTCTCGGTGCACCGCCTTGACTGCGGCAACCACCACAAAGCCTCCATTGCCCGCCTAGTTGGCAGCTTATAATTTACTGTCGTCTCATATAAACGCTTACCCAAAACAGCTTGGACTCTACATTCATGGACAGAGCCAAGGCCCACCGGATCGACTCTCCTTCACTCAGATCCACCGAGCCAGACACTTACGGGAGACTCCATCTGAGCGTCAGATTAGTGCGTCCCGTCCACAATGCCAGAGCCTATGGTGTTGACAACTCGAAATACATAACTATTCTCGCAGCGAGACAAGCTCGCGAAGCTTGCGCGGTGGCGAATCGATCCCTCGTTAATCACGTTTCCTGGAAACACCCCCGAGTTTCGTGGAGGGAGTGCGACGGTTTCGCGGGCAGTTTTGACTCTCCCTTCTGACATCCAAGGAAGTGGGAACAAGTCCGAAAACACTACTGGCGAACATTCGATATCAGACCGTGTCGATCGAAACATCGAGCCCGAAAACTACATTCTAGAGCCGAGGGACAACCAGGGGGACGTAGATACGCCCCAAGACAACCCAAAAGATGAATTTAACAGTCCTCGAGTAGATGAAGACGATAGAGGGGACAGTGAGGATGGCAGCGGAGTAGTGAACCCCCAGCTGTTCAAGCCAAAAGTAGGTGTTGTCCATTGGCGTGTCTTGCCGTGCTACTGTCTGTCTTTACCAACGCATCGGACTTACTAGGATGTAGCAGTAAAAAAATTAAAGATAGAAGAGGATTCGGATGTGGAACGGGTATTGGGGGTAAGATCCAATCACAGGTGACAGAGCTCGGTTAGAAGTCTGACAAAATCAACTGTTGTTTCAGTTGGCACTCAGAGAGTCGGAATTTTTACTCGAGCTTTCTCACACAAACATCATAAAAATCGAAGGATATGTTGAAGATATATCAAACCATATTATATGGCTGGTGTTCCCATGGGAGGAAAATGGCAATTTGAGGGACTTTCTCGCCTCCGGACAGTGGGAAATTCCAGAGCGAATCTCGTTGGTAAGACCAAACTACACTCCTTACACCGGGCGCCCTCACTTATAGGGACGCTGACGCAGATTAACGACGTGACCGAGGGGGTAGAATATCTCCACAGCCAAAAGCCGCCCATCTACCATGGCGACCTCAAGTCGGTAGGTCGTGGTGACACTTACGCTCAACGTCACTGTTGAGCCCGAGTTCCTTCAGCTCAACATTTTAGTCAATTCGGACTATCACGCCCTAATCACAGACTTTGGCTCCGCTCGCCGTCTGGCTGACGAACAGTCCGCACGGTGGACGAAGGAAAGCCAAGACAAACCGCAGCCGGAACCGGATCGGATAACCAACGTGGAAAATACCCCACTCCAACTTGAAGCGGCGTTTTGTGCCACCACCAACACAATAACCCTCACAGGCAGTAAATACACCCTTCGCTGGGCCGCCCCGGAGCTTCTGAGTGAAGACAGGCCGACTCTTGCGTGCGATATTTGGGCGCTCGGGTGGATAGCCTATGAGGTACGGCCGATTTAGTACCCACGTATCGTCCGCCACTGAGGTTCACGGTTCGACATTTGACCAGGTTATGACCGAGAACATTCCTTTTCATGATGTCAAAAAGGATACGATTGTTGTTAAACGCGTCATTCAAGGAGACCTTCCGTCTATCACTGAACATGCTCGAATGTCATTGACCAGGGATCTTTGCTCCGTCATGTCACAGTGTTGGAATGACAATCCCAGTCAACGGCCGACCGGGGAGGAGTGCAGAAAGTTACTCAATTGGATGGTAAGTGGTGTGGCTCAGGATACGCATTTGAATATGACGAACCCGTTTTGTTTACATCGGACAGCCCATGATGGTCCCGGCACCAGCCCAAAGCATCGACCCAGAGGCTTCACAAATTCGTTACGCTCAATTGATGATTAAGTTGGGAGATATGTACTTCAAGCAAAACGACTATGGCAATGCATCAAACTGCTACAGCAAGTCCTTGGATCACTACCGAAATACTAGCAACAGCGAAGGAAGAGCGCGAGCGTTGTATAGTCTCGCTCTGGTGCATAAATTTCAAGACAAGCATAGCGAGGCCGCCGAGCTCTGCTCCGAAGCACTTCACATTTATACCAATCTCGGCGCTCGTCAGGCAGGAAACAGAGCCCGTACCCTGTGGGCTCTCGCTGAGATCCATCGTCTAGAAAGCGACGACGAAAAAGCGATCGAGTTCTTCTCCGAATCCCTCCGGATATATACTGAACTTGACGATAGGCCAGGGAGAGCCTATGCTCTGCGGGGTCTTGCCGATATCCAGCTGTCTCGAAGCCAGTACGGCGAGGCCAGTGGGCTCTACGACGAAGCCCTTGAAATAAGCACCGAGATTGGTGACAGAATAGGCAGAGCAGACTGTCTGTGGGGTATCGGTGAAGTTCATCGGGCCCAACGCGAGTACGACAAGGCCATCAAAGCCTTCTCCGAGTCCCTACAGATATCTACCGACCTTGGCGACAGGTCCGGGACTGCCTTCCATCTCTCTAGCCTAGCTGAGGTGTACCAGCTTCGAGAGGAGTACAATGAAGCCATCGCATTCTTCACCGAAGCCCTTCAAATATGTTCAGAAATCGGCGACAGACGGGGGAGGGCGAGCATTTTGTGGAGCTTGGCAGACACACATCATCAGCAGGGTCACTACGACGACGCAATATCTCTTTATACAGAGGCCTCGAAAGCTTATAGAGAGGTTGGAGATTCCGTCCGGGCAGCAAATGCCTCAGAGAAAGCTGCTGCCGCCCTCAAAAAGCCTGGAGAGTCTTCCTGATGGTCCGGGTAATCGGCTATACCCCAAGTAATGTCCTGCGTAGATGTCTTAGTAAAATTTTGTTTTACCTGTGATATACAAGTCTATCTGTTCTGCGCTGTACTCTCCCTTCTCACTGTGTGGTGCTGGACCCGGACAATCTAGCCGCTGTTTCTCGACATCTCGAGCCATGGACTATCACTTCGACCGCACTTACGAGGTGCACCTTTCTCTTGAGCTAACGGTACCGAACTTGCCTGCTTCACTGGGCGTCGCGTCTGATGCTACAAACCCCAGTCTTCGAGCTACTCGAACAGAGCTACCGCAGGGCCAAAGCTGGGGGATAGTGCCCCATATAAGCTAGTCTTTCGGACAAAATCTTGCTCCGGTCCACATATAAGCCGAAGCACGTCCTGCCGCATTTCCAAGTACATCTGGGCCTCGGATCGAGCTGCCTTTCTTGTCATCGTTGGTCCTTCAGCGATTCGGCTGACCAGTATTCCTGGTCTTCTCTCCGTTACTGACGGCCCCGTCGCGTGATGTGAAGGCCGTGGCGGCGAAAGCTCTTCCTCCACTCGCAAAACCCATAACGGTGGCTTAGTCAGCACGCCTTCCGATCGGAAGGGTATCGCAAAGGGGTCAACCATTATCACCAGCCACTTTAAGGCACCGCAGCGAAGCGAATCTGAAAAGGGCGATGATGAAGAATATTCGACTCGCAAAGCGGAGTTTCTATTCTCATAGGTTGTGAGGCTCGACACCTCGGTCTAACGTTATCCTTGTGCCGCTTAATTGCGTGAGGTGCCGATAAACCCGATAGCACCCCCGATGCAGCCTGGACTTTTGCCAGGCATCACACAGCCCCCATTGGCCACCTCCTTTGCAGATCTCACTTCACCGCGGTCTCGTACAATCGACCAGCCTTGTCAACTTGTACCTAAGTATCTGATGGACAGAAGCGAGGCTCATCAGACCGATCCTTCATCACCGGCATTCATCCAGCCAGATTCCGGTAGCCGCCATCTGAGCATCAAATTAGTGAGTCCCGTCAACGTTTGCAAAGTCTACTGTATTAATGAGCTAAAATGGCTGTTTGTGCAGCGAGATAAGCTCGAGAAGCTTGGACAGTGGCGAATCGATCCTTCGTTGATCGAATTTCCTGGAGGCCCTACCGAGTTTCGAGGAGGGAATGCGACGGTTTCTCGAGCACTTTTGGCATTTCGTTCTAATGGTCAAGGAGCTTCAGGAAGTTCAGAAGACACTGCATTCGAACCTCCGGACCCAAACGGTCAGAACTCCAAGTCCCACAATGACACTCGAGAGTCAGGAGACGACGGGGAAGGTGTAGGCGTACATCAAGACGATCACCCAGATGGAGACGGGAGCCTCCGTCCAAAAAGGGGAGAGAGAAAAGACAGTAAGGCTGGCGACGCCGTGCCAAACCCTCCCTGTCAACCTTCTAAGCCGAAAGTGGGTCTCCGTTGCCCTCCGGCACCTGCCACCCTAGTTCATCGAGTGACACGTTGACTTTTTTAGGACGTAGCAGTGAAGAAGCTAAAAATAGACGAAGACGTGGACATAGAGCGGGTAATAGGGGTAAGATCCAATCTCGGGTGGTTTAGCTGGATCTCAAAAACGTTCGCCAACTTTTCCTCAGTTAGCACTCCGGGAATCGGAATTCTTACTAGAGCTTTCCCACCCAAACGTCATTGAAATCGAGGGATACGTTGAAGATGTATCAAAGCATACGATTTGGCTGGTATTCCCTTGGGAAGAAAATGGCAATTTGAGGGACTTCCTTGCCTCAGGAGAGTGGGAAATTCCAGAGCGGATCTCGTTGGTAAGGCCAAACTACGCTCTATACGCTGGGCTCACTCACTCCCAGGAACTACGATGCAGATTAACGACGTGACAAAGGGGGTGGAATATCTCCATAGCCAAAAGCCACCCATCTACCATGGCGATCTCAAATCGGTAGGTCGCGGTGACACTTACGGTCAACGTGCCTGTTGAGCCCGAATTTCTCCAGCTCAACGTTTTAGTCAACTCGGATTATCGCGCCGTAATCACGGACTTTGGCTCAGCTCGCCGTCTGGCGGACGAACAGCCCGCGCGGTGGACGAAGGAAAGCCAAGACAAACCGCAGCAAGAACCGGATCGTGCCACTGATGAAGAAAACACCTCACTTCAACTTGAAGCAGTATTTTGTGCCACCACCAACACAATAACCCTCACAGGTAGCAAGTACACCCTTCGCTGGGCCGCCCCGGAGCTTCTGAGTGAAGACAGGCCGACTCTTGCGTGCGATATTTGGGCGCTCGGGTGGATAGCCTATGAGGTACGGCCAATTTAGTACCCACGTATCCTCCGCCACTGAAGTTCACAACTCGGCGTTGGATCAGGTTATGGCAGAGAATATTCCTTTTCATGATGTCAAAGGGGATACCATTGTTATCAAACGCGTCATTCAAGGAGACCTTCCATCCATCACTGAACATGCTCGAATGTCATTGACCATGGGTCTTTGCTCCATCATGTCACGATGTTGGAAGGACGATCCCAGTCAACGGCCGACCGCGGAAGAGTGCAGAAAGTTACTCAATTGGATGGTAAGTGGTGGGGGTCAGCGCAAACGTATTTGAATGCGGCCAACCCGTTACATCGGACAGCCCATGATGGTCCCGGCACCGGCCCGAACCATTGATGCTGAGACCTCAAAGAATCGCCACGCTGAATTACTCGTTAAAATGGGAGATATGTACTTTACGCAAGACGACTATGGTAACGCATCAACCTGCTACAGCCAATCACTGGATTACTACCGAGATACCAGCAAAAGCGAGGGAAGAGCCACAGCGTTGTATGGTCTCGCTATGGTGCATAGCTTTCAAGGCGAGCACAGCGAGGCCATCGATCTCTTCTCCGAAGCACTTCACATCTATGAAGATCTCGGCGCTCCAGAAGCCGACGGCCGAGCCCGTACACTATGGGCTCTCGCTGACCTCTATCGTGTGGAAAGCGACGACAAAAAAGCAGCCGAGCTCTACTCGGAATCCCTCCGGATATATACTGAGATTGGCAATGGACAAGGGAGAGCCTACGCTCTGCAGGGTCTTGCTGATATCCATCAGTCTCGAAGCCAGTACGGCGAGGCCAGTGCACTCTACGACGAAGCCCTTAAAATCAGCACTGAGATTGGTGACAGAAAATGCAGAGCCGACTGCCTGTGGAGCATCGGCGAAGTCCATACGGTCCAACGCGAGTATGACAAGGCCATCAAAGTTTACTCGGAGTCGCTCCAGATATCTACCGACCTCGGCGACAAAGACTGGCGAGCTTCCAATCTCTCCGGCCTCGCTGCCGTGTACCGGCTTCGAGGCGAGTACAATGAAGCCATCGCATTCTACACCGAAGCCCTTCAAATACACTCAGACATCGGCGACAGACGGGGAAGGGCGAACACTTTGCGGTACCTGGCAGACACACACTACGAACAGGGTCACTACAACGACGCGATATCTCTCTATACAGGCGCATCCGAAGCTTATACCGAGATTGGAGATTCCGTCCGGGCAGCAAATGCCTCAAAGAAAGCTGCTGCCTCCCACAAAAAGGTTGAAGAGTCCTCATGATGGTCTCAGTAATGGGCTAGACACCGAGTAAAGTCCTGCGTCGATATGTTTGTACAACCTTGTTTTGCCTGTGATTCATCGGGTTTCCACCTTGTACCCTCCCTTCTCTCTGTGTGGTACTGCTCGCCCACAACCTAGCTGCTACCTCTCACGCCATGGACCATCGCTTCGACCGCACTGACTAGGTGCACCTTTTTCTGGATTTGACGGTCTCAAATCTGTCTACTTCACTGGCGTCGCGTCTGGTGCAACAAACCTCCGACTTCGAGCTACTCGATCCAGGGGCATTGCAAGAGGGAACATGGCACATAGACGTTTCAGAGGTGGACACAGCCTGCCGTATTTCACTGGCATTTCGGCTTATGTCCTGATCGTTTCATGACCGTCTTCCATAAATGAGCGAAGGGCCAACTCGGAGGGGCAAGGGGAGGGGAACGGTGCCTGCAGGCACGAAGGCGAGTTACGTAAGAAAAACATAGTAAACGGCAAAGTGGACGATTTCTTTAACCATACGGGTAATGACACTTTGAACAGGGTAGTTTCCCACCCATGGACAATTCTGGAGGTGTTCAGGGCCGCCCCTCTTGTTCAAACCCGATAATACCCCCGCCTGAACTTTAACGACGACCACCGAGTCTCCAGTGGGCGCTACCGATTGTAACTCTTAAATTGGGGCTGTCTCACATAAGCGCCCAGCCTTGTTGACCTGCGCTCAAGGATCTGATGCACATAGACGAGACGCATCAGAGTGATTGCCAATCACAAGGATTCATCGAGCCAGATTCTAGTAGGCTCCATCTGAGTGTCAAAATGGTGCGTTTTATTAGCTTTTCCAGAGTCCATCGTGCTTAGTTGTTGAAATGATCGTTCTTGCAGAGAGAAAAGCTCGAGAAGTTCGGACAATGGCGCATTGATCCTGCCTCAATCGAGTTTCTTGGAGATGCTCCAGAGATTATTGGGGGACATGCAACAGTCTCTCGAGCACGATTGAAGTCTACCTTTGGCGCTCCAAATACTTCCTACAAGTCGAAAGATAACTCGGGGGAACGTCCGAAGCCAGACGGTCGAAGGCCAGAGACCCACAAGACCACCCGAGAGCCAAGAGACGAGAAGAAAAGTGAAGATACACATCAAGACAATCGCTCGAACGGATTTGAGAATACCCGGGCCAAACGTGGGAGCAAGGACAGCGAGATTGAAGAAATGGTGCGAAACCCTCCTCAACCTTCGAAGCGAAAAGTGGGTCCCCCTTGCCAGTGGGCATTCTTGGCTCCACCATCGTAGATGATCAATGAACACGTCGGATTCACTAGGAAATAGCAGTGAAGAAGCTGAATATAGGTACCGATGCAGATGTAGAACGACAATTAGGGGTAAGATCTAATCGCGAGTGACAGCTCGGCTATCCGCTAACTTTTTTCTCAGTTGGCACTCAGGGAATCCGAATTCTTACTGGAGCTTTCCAATCCACACGTCATTAAGTTCGAGGGATATGTTGAAGATGTATCAAATCACATAATTTGGCTGGTATTCCCATGGGAGGAAAATGGCAATTTGAGCGACTTCCTCGCCTCGGGGGAATGGGAAATTCCAGAGCGAATCTCGCTGGTAAGATCAACTGACTCTTCCTGACTAATCCACTCACTTCGACTCGGACACAGATAGATGACGTAACCAAAGGAGTTGGATATCTACATAGCCAGAAGCCACCCATATGCCATGGCGACCTCAAATCGGTAGGTAGCAAAGACCCTCCGAATCGGTGTTGGTCTTGAACGGGGATTTCTGCAGCTCAACGTTTTAGTCAATTCGAGCTATCGCGCCGTAATCATAGACTTGGGCTCCGCTCGTCGTCTAGCACAAAATCTGGAAGGGAAGACGGAGGAAGATAAAAATAAGCGGCCACCAGGACTGGATCTCAAAACGAGCAAGGGAACTGGTTCACTTCAAGCAGTATTTTGTGCCAGCACCAACAGCATAACACTCACGGGAAATAATTATTCTTTGCGCTGGGCCGCCCCGGAGCTTTTGGGTGAAGATAGACCCACCCTTGCAAGCGACATTTGGGCGTTAGGATGGATAGGCTACGAGGTACGACCAATTCAGTACCCATCCGTCTTGCACTGCCAAGGCTTATAAAAGGCGGTGGATCAGGTTATGACCGGGAGCATTCCGTTTCATGACGCCAAAACGGAATACACCATTGTCAACCGCGTCATTCACGGGGACCTTCCTTCAATCACCGATCATGCTCGCATGTCATTGATGAGGGATCTTTGCTCCCTCCTGGCGCAGTGTTGGAACGAAAATCCCGACGAACGTCCGACTGCCAATGATTGCAGAAATTTACTGAATTGGATGGTAAGTGGTCGGCAGATGGCGTTGAATGCGACTAACACGTTGTCCACTTCCGATAGCCCAAGATGGTTCCAGCACCGATCCACACTATCGAGCCGGAAGCCGCAAAACTTCGTTGCGCTCAACTCCTCATCAAACTCGGACATATGTACACCCAGCAAGACGACTACGCCAATGCGTCAGACTGCTACAAAACGTCTTTGGATGCCTATCATGCCGCTCGCGAGAGCAAAGGAAAAGCCAAAGCCTTGAATGGCCTCGCAGATGTGTATCGCTATCAAGGCAAGCTTGACGAGGCCAAGAACCTTTATTCCGAGGCTCTGCAAATTTATGCAGGTCTGGGTGCTTCAAAAGCGAAAGCGAAAGCCCACACTCTGCGGTGTCTCGCTGAGGTTCATCGTCTTGGAGGCGAGGAGGATAAAGCATTCAAGCTCTACTCCGAATCTTACCAGATATATACCGAAATTGGTGATACACGAGGGAAAGCAACCGCTTTGTGGGGTCTTGCCGCGGTCCACCGGTCGCGAAGCCAGTACAGCGAAGCCATTGCACTCTACTCCAAAGCTTACAAAATGCACACGGAGGTTGGAGATAGACGAAGCAGGGCCAACGATCTATGGGGTATCGCCGAAACCTATCGGCTCCAACGCAAATACGACAAGGCCGTCAGAAGCTACTCCGAATCCCTCCAACTCTCAGACGACATCGGCGACAGATACAACATGGCCTTCAATCTCTGTGGTCTCGCTGACGTCCATCGACTTCGGGGCGATTTCAGTGAAGCCATCACACGCTACACCGAAGCCCTTCAAATCCGTTCAGAAATGGGCGACAAACGAGGAATGTCGATTGTTCTATGGAACCTGGCTCAGACTCATCAACAGCAGGGTAATTACAGTGACGCAATATCTCGCTATACAGAAGCCTCCAGAGTATATGATGAAATCGGAGATTCCGTCTGGGCAGCTAATGCCTTGCAGAAGGCTGCAGATATCCGCAATACGTCCAAGGGTCCGAAGGGGATAGACATTGAGCAAGATCCTCAGTCGATGCCGTAGTATATTCTGTATATTATGTAACAACATACCTGCTTCATGCTATGATACCCTCTTTCCTTTGCGTGATACTGCTCGCCCATGATCTGGCGGTTTCCTTTCGCGCCAGAGGCTATCGCTTCATCCGCATCAGCGAGATCACACCTTTCCCCCAGGTTTCGATGCTCTCTACGCACTGGTGGTAAAGTGGGTTTTGATATCCTGATCAATTGAAGGGTATTCACGTCTACCCTTTGAAGGTAGTGATTCGTTTGCCTCGCTTTCCCCTCAATCGAGGTCGCTCCCCCTCCTGCACGCGTTGCTCACTCTGAATTCTTTGATGTAACCACCTCATCCATTTCGCTCTAACACCGAGGGAATGGAAGGTGTCTACCAAGGACATCAGTCGGTTTGAAATGCAAATCTGAGAGGGAGCTAATCCCCGGTACCTGATTGGCAAGCCCTCCCCCATACATTTCACTCCCGTCATGCACTCCCTTCACAACGTAATGTCCCGAGGCGCTTTCCAAACTTGTGTTCCTGTCGCAGTTCCACTTCTTCAGCCCGCCTGTATGTTCACAATTTGCTCGACAAACTACCCTTTTCGACACCAAATAATTTTCTTCATAGATAAGACCTTCAGGGGAACGAGCTCTTATGAGGTGATGGCCCGTGCGCCGCTACAGGATACGAGTCTGTTGTATATCTGGGTAGTTTGCGCACAGAAAAAGGTGATACCCTTCACGCTCACGGGAACAGGATCGAAATCGTCGGCGATCTCGAGCCCTAGCTTAACCTTGAAAGACAGACTATCACGTGATGAAACCCGGCCACAACTTAACCCGACTGAGTTAGCCTCGCAATTGCAAAGCTCGTGATCGCAGCTCAGAGGGATTTTCCAGTTTGGTGGGTCTATGTGCGTTTCGAGGTAACCGGACATGGCGAATATCGAATCATTTTGGTCATATGTTTACGCCACCAGCGCGAGGACAACGCACAAAGTTGGGCTTGCAACTTCGGACTACATAATCAGAGGTCCTGGTTGAG
>WSTX01002830.1:0-15723 GCA_019633405.1 Tulasnella sp. 408 | reverse complement strand
CGTTGCTGTTGTTCCGCGAGATGCGTTCCCTTTGCTAGTAAATTGGTAGTCTGTACGTTCCCTTCTAGATAGGATATTGGATTTGACTCGTTCGAACGGACTACGGTGGGGCCGGCCGGCGAGGTAGCCGAATCGCCGGCCCCAATGTAATGTTGTTGACCTTTGGGGGGGTTCATTACAGATAAGCGCCGCAATCAGAGTTCCTCGCTGATGGCCAAGCTTTCTGCTTAGACACGTACGAGAAGACCTGCAGCCGAGTCGACGATCAAAATCTGCCCGAGATAGTGGGCCATGCGTTCGCTGATCGACGGTCCACACTGGACCATAGATTAAGTGAGCTCGAGGATCTAGATGGCTCAAGGACGTCAGTCCAAGACAAGAGTCACATCTGATATAAAGTATACAGATACAATAGATACATTGCATCAAACACTCGTTCAGTTAGTGTATCGACTTGGTTAGGGCGGGCATTCAGACCGACCTATCGGGCAGAGTTTTGATCAGACTAGCCGCTACCTATCCGATTCCGAGTTCTCGAGTCCATACGATCACCTCTCTTGCTCTGCGTCTTACTATGCTGTACGCTACATTGCCCAACGGTGAGCTTTCTGGGACATGCAGCTTCGCATCACTTGGCTCAGGGATATAGTGGAGCAGGTCACCTCGGCCAGCGCCTCGGCTGGACTTGACCCATGGAACACTTTACATAGGTAGAGGTTACCCTGAATCAAACACTCCATGACTACATCTCAGAAATCAATCTGATTACTGGTTGAAGGGAGGTGGGTGGAATACCCGATCTCGGGGATTCTGATATTCGGCACACCACCGCTGCTGATCTCCGGTCGACCGGCGGTTCTGGGGGGATTCTCCCTATACCCGCGAACGATTCCTCGAATACTAGAGCGATTCGCAAGTTTTCGGCGCTGGGGTGTCGCGTATTTCAATGCCATTTCTAGTACTGGGGTGCCCTGAATTCATCTGCACTCTGGGGCAAGAATATGAAAGGGTCCTACGCCAAACTTTGGGACCCTTTCATGCACTGATAAATCTGGAGACCATCATTTTCCAGACAGAAAGTCGTGCAAATGGCTCGAGCGTCGTATTACAGCTGTGGGTCTACTACGCAAGTCTCTCATCATTATTCACGTACTTGATGTACGAGGGGGCAACGCAGTGTGGGGGATGGGCCGCGGACCTGGTATGTTGAAGTGAAGCCAATCTGGATCCTGCGTAGAGGCACGAGCCCGCTGCGAGCTTCTTCTCGATGTGTACCGAGATAGCGGAACAGGAGCAAGGCCATGCTCTGCCTTCCTTTCTCGTTCGACCATCGCACTCGAAAACCTTTGCTATGTCCTTCCGTAGTTGACTCTCCCAAAGGAAGGACGTCTGCCCAGATGCAATATTATGCTGTTTGATTATGGACTGGAGTGGAACTGTGGGAGGGTTGGGTGGGGTTGCGGGTTTCAGGCGGCGATTTCCGTGTTTCTGCTCTCCCTCAGACTACCATCACCCCGGAGATCCCAGAGAACGTCTTCACTTCCCTGATATCCGCTGTTCTAGTAGCTCTTGCCTTTCTTGCTATCTCTTGACCTTCCATCGTCATGCGCTTCGTCTCTCGATTACTGTTCTCTTGGACTTTCTTCATCTTCCTTGTCGTCCAGCATGTCGCCCAGCACGTAAGTGCCCCAGAGTCCCTTTCCACTCTAGCCTTGCAGTCCTTCGACTGTAATATCAGGCGATGACACTGTATCCCATTTCAGGTTGATGATGTTGACGTCGAGGTCGCCCAAGCCATCCTGCCGTTCCTCCCTCTGCTCCTCTCCGTCGCCGCGTTGACCTACCTGGTCCAGGATATGATTCTCTCCCAACCGATTCCCGACGCATCATTCCAGGTCATCGCTTCAAACCCTATCGGCTGGGCTAAGTCCGGCACGCTGGTGACCACCAGTGCACCGATCACAGCCCTGACACCCTTGGGTGTCGGTGTGATTGACAGGCCTCGAGCCTCAGCCGGGAGTGGCATATTCGGTGGAAACCTCCCACTGGAATTCCTGGTATCTGTCATCTCCTTCGCCCTTATTGTCAGTTTCTCGAGTCGCCGCGCTGTCGCCCGCCATCGACCGGTACGTCTTTAACCAACTTCCCAAGTCGCTCTCAGCTTTCACCAGTTGAGACTAACCAACGCGTGTCTTAACATAGACTTCACCGCCCCATTCGCTATCAGCAACCATTCGAAGGATTCCAAGTTTCTCTCCCGCGCATCGGGACGGTGCGGCCCTTCCGGTACGGCTGCTTGTTATACTCACAGTCGCTGCCAGTTACTGACGCATTTCTGCACTTGGTCCCTCGATGTATAGATATCCGAGAGTCAACCGACTGCCTTCACTTGTTGCTCCTACGTACCTTCTATCCCCTCCACCAAAAAATCGGAAAATGCCGCGACAACCGCAACTCTCCTCCAAATCCTCCCCGGCCCCGGCCCCGTCCTCGCTCCACCACCACCAGTTGAAGATGACCCAACCAGGTCACCCGAGTCAGATCAGAACACCGACCAGCTTCCGCCTCTTCTCGGCTGGAACTTTACCTCATCCTCGGCGTTTGAAGATGAAGATGACGATGACGTGTTCGACGACGACGACGATGATCTGTGGTGGAATGCGGACGACAACGAGTTAATTCAAATCAAGGAGGTGGCTCGCGGGGTTGTAGCATTCCCGTCCCCTGCGGAACACGAGGCCGAAGAAGATGAAGGTGTTGTTCTAACTTCAACTCCGGCTACGACCTTTGGACCCGGCATCCGGCCGTTGATCCCAACGGGACACCTCAACCCCAATATAGAGTCTCTCGAGCTTGGTTCCAACCAGGAGGCTATCGAATTTCCGTCATGCGGCGACGAGAAAGATGGAAATACCACCCCGACGTCACCTCCGGCACCGACAAGAGCACCTCGCATCCGCCTACGCGTCCCCACCGAACAGCCCGAGCCGAAGATCGAGCTCTTCCAACCTCGTCCTGGTCAAAACTCCATTCCATTTTCATCACGCGAGGACGATGACGACGACGACGAAGCCCAAGCTGTTCGGCAACGTCGCCCCTCAACCACTCGAGCCCCGGCACCTTCCCGCCCCCTCCCTCCTATCCCGACCGTTTGGTGGACCTCTAAGGTCGGATATATGCAAGGGCCAACCCCTCTTCCAGTCTGTCTCGAAGAGGAAGACAAGGAGGAGGAGTCCCTTGACCAAGATCAACTCCGTCTGCCGACGTCAAACCCCAGTCCCGACACATCGACGTCCAGCACCAGCATCGCCGTCAAGTCGCCCATCAGCGCCTCTGTGAAGCCTTCAGCGATGAAGACGGTGGACGGGGAGAGGAAAATGGCCACGGTGTCGTTCTTGCGTTTCAAGGAGCTTCGGGATCTTCCTGTAACGATCTGCGGTTGGAAGTCTCGACGCCGATTCGTATCCGAGGAGGAGGAGGAAGAACTGGACGCAGAGCACCTCGCTCTGAAGAACCTCTTGGAGCCGGGCGTCGAGGAAGCTGAAGAGATCACTTGGCTGCCTATGGTGCACTCGGAGCCGCAATCTCAGCAGTCCTTGCTATCAGGGGGTGCGGAGCCGCAAAACCACGCGGTCGTTGAGAGGGCCAGTCGGGGGGCTCGCCTACAAAAGATGCTTACCAAAATTTCTCCCTTGCGTTTTGGTAAACGTCTATTCAAGAAGAAGACTGGACCACTTTAGGTCCTCGAACCACGGAGGATGACGTCGGATGCTCGCCCCTCCACGCGAGCTTGCTGTTTCTTTTGCTTTGGTCTAGAGAACTTTCGTACTTGTTAGACTCTCAAACGATCTCTCTTCCAAGAGGTCCTTCTTTATTTATATTCCCAAGGGCGAATCGCTTCTCGAACCGTTTCCCAATTGTTTTTACTCTTCTAGAATCGCTTGGTTTTTTCTTCTCGTCATTGATTTGTATTTTCGGACTGTTCTGTAGCTTTCTGACGATATTTGGTGTTACCACACGGAAAAGGCGTTGTGTGCTGCTGTGATCTTCCCTCTTTGCGCTCGGTGATGGCATCTGGGTCCTTCAAAGCCGGACTGCTTACTGGTAGCCCACAATTTGAAAGAGCTTAGTACACGATTGAAAGATTGTATTTACAGAAGAAGAAAAGGGTATGTAGAGCGATGCAGAGATTTCAGATGGGGCGAAGTTGACTTGTTGATCGGGCGTGATGTCAAGTTTGAAGGCACACAGGCGGGCACTCGGGTGTGCTTGGCTGGCTCCCTCTGGGTTACAACAGTCAAATTATGTTGAATAGCTATGCTGCTTGGCCTGTTAGTGATAGAGGTAGGGTGTGAGGTTATCTCATATCAATGGGAAAGTGGTGTGCACGCACCCTGAGTGTCCCCTCTCAATCCGGTATCTGATTGAGAATTGACGTGATCAAGCCCCGCACCCTCTTGGTTACTTGCAGCCTCCTCTCTCTTCATCTTAGAAATGTCTTTTATCTCAAGGGGTCTGAGGTCCAGGATAAACTCGTGAAGGAAATCGCATGTCGCCTCGGCTCGGCTGCCAGGGTTGGTACCGTCGATCCCTGGAAACGACTGGCGCAACTTCTCCCGAAAGCGACCTCCTCGTATCATGGAGCCCAGTGCACCAAAAGGAGTCATAAATTTACCTCCTACAAAGCGATTAGAGAAGCTCGTATTAGGATCCTAGGGCGAGAGCCTACCCCATAGAATGCTAACGAGGGATCTTCCGAAAAGCAGAGCAAACGTGAGATCAAAGATTGTATATAGACCACCTGTATAAGAGTCGGGGCCGCGAAAGCGAAATGATTAGTTACTGCGCAACGACAAAACTAAAGGACTTCCCAGTCTTCGATAATCCCCCAAGGACGGTAAAACTCAGATGTTCCTCGTAGATTTCGTCAGTGTATGGTCCAAAAGTTGGATGAATTATTAAAAAAGTCATTTGTGGATCAGGAGAGATGCCCTCGGTACGAATTGCCACTAGTCCGAACGAACCCGCCGTCAGCCAGGATAAATGCTCGGGGGACCTGAAATATAACGTACCTGTGGGGTATGTCAAATAAATGTCGGGGGGCTTGGAAGATGTTGAGGTCAATATATATATAAGAGACATCCCCAGAGCATTCCCTTATTACCTGAGAGAACCCGAGAAGTTCACCGAAGTTAGCCTTCCTAGAGTAAATCTGGCGCCGGCCAACTTCGATCCGTATCATCCTGCCAGCAGTAAGCATGAAAGTGATTCCTGGAATCGGGGTGTCGTTGGGATTGTCTGTCAAATCGGTTGAAGACATGGATAGCATGTCGGGGTTACTGGTAAGAATGGCCGATAAACCAGAGAGGAAAGTCTGATCTGGGCCTGAAAGATGTGACGATGAGTTCCACTCGACAGATATTGGAGGTATCGTATCCATCATATAAAGCCCTGAGCGAAATGGTATGTTGTCTTCAGAGAGCGTTAATGTTCCGGGACCGCCAGCAAGTGTTTTGAGAAAGGTCTCACCCCAGACCGACCCGCAGTTCCATGCAGCATCATATTCGGTGTAGAGGCCTTCCTTACTCTGAAAGGTAAACCAGGTGCAATATGTTTCGCACTCCATCGCTAATTGTAGATCGCGTTAATCTCGATTAAATCCGCCCAGTGAGAGGAATGGATATGCAACTAACCTTCCTGACTCAGGGGATAGGTATAGCTAACGCTAAGTCCTTCCAGAATGGTGTCACAGGATTGATGAATCACATCTGGCTGATCGGGAATGTTGCGACTTGGAGCAATGGGTGAGGTACCGACGCGCTAGTAACAGATTTGTTGCTATCAGTAAAACAGAAAAACGTCAGGCCGATATGTTGACCCACAATAAAGCCTGAGGTCAATCCGCGAGCACTCGTGTTGAACTTGTCTTTGGTCAAGTGGTTTACCGGGAGCCCTCCCGGATCGCGAAATTGCGTTACAGGATTAATGAGGCAATTCAGGGCGCCATATCCAAGAATGATCGCCCAAACTATTAACCCCAAACATCCCCTGACAAGACAGAAGGTGGTAGTTTCAGCGTTTCCGCACGTCTTGAACACAGTGGAACCCATAATCCATTTCCGTGCTGCTACAAGAGTTGACAGGTAACCTAGGTGCGATCGAGGGCTACCGAGGAATAGATTCCTGGTCGAAGGTACTGAGATGTCACCGTCAAGCCAGAGAAAGTCGCCAGCGTGAGCAATCCAAATGTTGCGGCAATTACGAAACCTTTCTGTGCAGAGCTTTAAAAGGAGACCGCTCCACAAGAACGACAGAATTAGGTCGAAACTCAGAGCGACCACCGTTAAGACGTAGAGAATCACGGTGACAGTGACATAAGGGTCACCAGCGATTATGCTTAGCCAGTAGCCAAACTGCGGCCATTGGCGTCTCACACAATGCATGAGAACTATGTTGGCGGGTCAACGGGAGGCTTGTTGTGATGTGAACGACAAATGGACCTACAAATGTCGAGACTTCCGACTCCCAGTAACCACGTGATCTCAAACCAAACATGGGAGACAAGACTGCCTTCGCGTATCATACCGATTAACGAGCTTTGGGAGCGGTGTCAGGTCGTGCTGGCGGACTTGGACTGAGAAGGCTTACAAGATGGGGAATGCTACGGCTACGGTCGTACAGACCGTAAACTCCGTCCAGAAGCTTCCTCCTTCGAATTCGATTAATATAAGTGACATGGTGGAGAGTGTGTTGCCCTTTGCTTACCGAACAGGGTATTTCCTACCCACATATCTACGTCAAGCTGGACAAGAGTCCAAGCGAAAATGAATAATGACATCGCAAAAGTCTTGATACCAATAACCCATCTGCGCCCTGTAATAAGTCGGTTGCGAAGGGTGCTAGAGAATCTTCCTTAACGCTTAAGGTTTGATGAGAAAATTATATGTACCATACCTGCCATTAGATGTGCCTTCATCTCTTTATATAACAGACACGCCACGGCGATGAAACAGGGTGAGTTCATAAGACGAACATAATAAGTAGAGATAGGACTAACGGGTTCATGTTCGACGTGAAGGACGAGATCTGGGCTTCGGATCCCAAGTTCTGGAGAAAGGGGGTTGCATTTAATCTCTGCTATTTAAGTCCGAATGCAATATGTGACTCGGTAATTATTGACACAACTATGCATTTCAAACGTGTTCACTCGAATCGGGTTAGACTATAGCAACACCGCATTCAAGGCACGTGGTCGTGGTGCCAATTCACCACGAGGACATGCTGTTCGTCAAACCGGTGAATCCCTTGCTGTTCAGTGCAACGGGCTTTTGATATCGATGTCGCTATGACTCATCAATATTTGGGCCTCCGATATCAATTTTAACTATGTATCAGGTCACCATTCTCTTGGATGTTCCTATAAGGACTCAGCCAAATGTGCGATCCCTTGGATTGTTCAGCACCTCGGCTGACGTACCCGAAAGAGTTCCGCCAGGGGAGAGCTTTCTGAGTAGAATTATCTATCCCCAAAGCTGTACTGTTCCTTACTCACAAGTGGGGTATTCACAAGAGTGGGCCAAATCGCTCACCTCTGTCGGTTTACCACCTATCAACTATCTGTCTCTGAAGTTGGAAAGAGCAAACTCTCTTCTTTGTGATTCCCAATCTACTAGCTTTTCAACGGAGACATGGGGTGTCGGCGATGCTACCAATGAGAAGGGTACCGCCACAAGCGGCGCCCAGCCATGTACCAACTTCGAAAATAGTGGGCGGTGTTTACGAGATAACAGGCTGTAAGCTCGAGAACTATATAAATTGTTAAGTTGCACAATAGTGATACCACATCTGTATCCGCGATCGACCTCAACCGAGAGCGCCAGTGGGTCACGCACAGCTTAACAGCATATAGGGTGGTCCCTGCTCGTTCAAACCTATGGAAGCGGAAAGTATATCAGATTGGGCTGTTCAGAAACCCTTTTCCACCCTCCCAGGTAAACTCAAAATTTGATGGTACTCTGATGTCCTTGGGTTGGCGTGATATCTCGGAGTCCCTCATCTAGTGCTCCCCGGACACCTAAGTTTTCTCACGAGGGAATTTTGCCGGGATCCCAGCTTAAAGTCTGCTTGACCTGCCTTGTTAGGCAAGCGTAGCTGGTTTTTTCAAACGTCACTTTGCATCCTGTGCTAGGCATCATGAATGTGAGCATATGTCTGAGTATGCGCGCTATCCGCCTCAGTTCCTTATGGATTGTCTCGACTGCTCCCGCTATAATTCCCGGGGCGGTTTGTTGGCATTTGGTGGAAAGCAATGAATATATCATCGATATTTGCATGTTAAAAGGAAACTGGGCACGAAGTATCTGATTGCTGGAGACGGTCCTCGATCAGGTTAGAAAGCTACAGTAATTCTGTCAGCCCAACACAATAGTGATCATTTGTGCGATATTTACCGACCTTACCGTGAAATTCCGACCCGGTACGAAGTCCGTGTGGCCTAGAGTACTGCAGAATTCTTTACGAATGGTTCGATACATCGATTGTGTTGTAAATTCTCGCATTGCACGCACTCCGCGACAACTCAAGGCAGAACATAGAGCAACACAGGAAGCGACACGGTGTGGGCAATTTCGCATTCTATGTTCATGAGACGGGGTAATATCTGTGTCGGTTGATCGAGGTAGACGTTTCAAACCGGTTCAAAGAACAGCTCCTGCAAAGCAATGGCAAGGAACGTCCGCTGGATTAGAGTCGGGTGACAGTAAGAATGAGCGGATAAGTTATTCACCAAATTAATCTCTTCAATGTCCTTGCTTGTTTTCAACCATAAATGCCTGAAATTCCCTTCCTTCGATACACACACCAAGCGCTCCCCTACATGACATATATCAGCCTTATCCAGCAGCCTAAGTCACGCTCTTAATCCCATATACCTGATTCGCTCATTACAAGTATGGGTCTGGTTTGTTTATTATTTGATGATTGAGAGATATTCCAAGCTTTTGTCACGACGGGTCCTTTGAAGTCCTTACCCGCAGAGCCGGTTCCAGAATTTGATTGAATTCCACAGATTGCGAGAAAGCTAGATGGTTATTATATTGATTAGGTTCAAGGGCTCAGTAGACTTGACCTACTCACCTCGACCCACGAGTGGTTTCTCCGTTAGACCAGTGTACTCCCAGAGCATCGCAGCCATGAATTTGGCCCTGAGCCGTTGAAATGAGATATAGTGGATACAGAGGTTGATTAGTGCTCACATCAGGAATAAACAAAGTCTGGGGAGTATCTGAGCTGTTGAGGGATTCACACTCCACTTCTAATGCATCGACTACCGCTGCAGTGGCCAATAGCCGACCCGCCTGATTTCCGATACTCAGGGAATTGGAGAGATAATGGATCTTGGAGTCGTCTTTCCTATGAATTTGGATCCGACCCCGGAGCCGAGACTTGGTAACATCCGGTGCTGAAGCTACCAGTGCTAGTGTTGGGACAGTTCTGGTCCATATTTCGGCATTCGTGAGCTTTCTCATGCATATCCCATGATTGAGGGGGATACTTACACTAATGGGGGTTCTTGTTCAAGTCCGTGACCATACTGAGCAAAGATTGCCTGCTGGAGTAAATCCCAATCGTTCCGTACTTCAGATTCAAGAGACATATACCATCTTAGGGCACCTCCCACGAAGCACCCTGAGGCAAAGTCGGCAGCCCAATTGGGGTCGTTGAGCTTGCCCACGTGTAGCGCTCTCTGTCGGATTTGATAAACAAAATCCTCCGCCTCAGCGCCACTTTTCCCGTAAAATTGAGGCCTGAATCTAGATATCATTGCTTTTCTCAGAAGTGGCCAACTGCATTGAGTCTCCTTCTCGAGCAAACTCCACCATATCAGGGCATCTCCCGTCAGGCGGATCGCGACGAATTCCGCAATCCACTGGTCATCCCAGAGTTTGCCTTCCGCCTGTGCATGCTTGTTGACAGCAGCAATAAAGTGCTCACACTCCTTGAGGTTCTTGCCCTGAAACTCGAGATGGTCTAGCCCTGTTATTAAGAAGGGCAAGGGGCGTGAGTGGTTTACATGGGGGGACGGCGACGCCGAATGGGAAAGGGTTACCGCCTTACCGTTTGTGGACATGAGCGGTTAGGTCCTTTGACTCCGGTTAATCGCGCAAATTTGTTTTCGGAATGCCGTATGTCTGGCGGTCTGATGAAAGGTGAGGCCGACTGAAGGCTGGCAGCGTAGTTCCCACCGCTCTCACGCCACTGTTCTCTCAGGCCCGTCGGCAACGAGGAACGTTCCGCTCTTCGTGAGTTCTTTGTTCTGAGGCATCACTTGATAAAATCAACCCATGGTCTTTGCGATTAGAATGGGCTTTTGGGTGAACCGCCAGTCTCATACCCACGCTGGTAGGATACTTCACCGGTGCATGCATTCTGTCTGCCTCCCTTGTACCTCACTACCCCTCTCCACCTCGCCTTCCCCACGATCACACACATTACCGATTGGATTTGGGTTTGATTAATGCACTCTATTGAAGGTGGGTGGCGACAGATTTGTATTATTCTATAGAGATCCTTTGTGGCTGCGACTCCTATGAGAACGCGTGCACGTGGGTGAAGCAGATTCACATCGCTATACTGTATCCGGGCAGAGCTGTTTCTTGGTCTTTTCTACGGATGGACTGTAAGTTCTTCTTATTGCAAGGACATTGAACTTGACTCCACCGAGCGGACGGTGATGCAGTCCGGCTGATCGATTAACCGGACTACCGTTGCACTGCAACGGCTTGAAGAATTCACGCCAGACCCCCCCGTTTCACATGAGAAGGAAACGGGTGCAGTAAATATATATTGCATCAAACCCTTCCTCAATCAGTGTATTGACCTAGTTAGGGCGGGCACGCAAGCCAACCCAGCAGACAGACCCCTGATCCGCTTGGCTGTCCGCCCGATTCTGAGTGCCAGCAGAGTCGATGCAGTCCCTCCCACTGCCTTGTGCTACGCTACATTGTTTTACTCTGAGCTGTGCAAGTTCTCCGAAGAGGTGATCTCCTCCGCCCTTCCGACGGAGAGTAAGCGTATGAGACGACTCAAGAGCTCGGCACGATGGCAATGACACCAAATAGAACGCCCCACCGTGCATCAAGGCTCGAATTAGACTTTAGGGTGGGGGAACGCAGCATAGCAGATCTCAGGGACTCTGCCCATGGGTAGCCGGGTCTCTCGCTCTTCATCTCCGCTCGACGGTACCGGCAGACCGGCGATGGAAGGCACTCTCCCTTCCCTGAACGGGTCTTCGTATCTGACAAATCGTTGTAACTTAGCGTTGAGCCTTGTCGGACTTGCACACAATTGAATGGTTGGGACAAGGAATATGAAAGGGTCCTGCTCCAAACTTCGGATTCTTTCATGCACTCGCACTCGGGGTGATGACATTCGAGACCGGGTGCTGTTATCTCTCTTAGGCGTTGCGTTCTGGCTGTGGATCGACCATAAATACATGCCTCAGTCATGTATGGATATTTGATACTCCAATGGCTGAGAAAAAAATGAGGACGGGGCAATTGGTGGAAGGCAGTCTGGATCTTATGGGGACTTGCGAATACTGCGAGACTCTTCTCGCCGCGTACCGAGGGTTTGGAATGGGTCCTTGGGATGCAACGAGCACTCTCCCTGCTTTCCTTCCTGATTCGCCGGTCGCACTTGTATACTTTTACCCCTGAATTCGCGCATCGCACGCACTCTGAAAGAATTCGATTATTTCTTCGTAGCACTTAGGGAGGTACAGGAAAAAGACGGCGGGAGTTGGCTTGCATTCGATCTTTGTGAGACGGTGTACTATCTGGCTCCGGCTTTGAAGCAGAGGCGTTAAACTCGTTCAAACAACAGCTCCTGTAACGCAACGTCAAGAAAACGTCCCCAAATCAGAGTCCCGTGATAATGCAAATAAGCGGCCATATGATTCACCAGATCAATATCGCTGCTGCGCTTGCTTGTTCTGAACCATAACATTGTAAAATTCCCTTCGGTCGATACACACTGCAAGCACTCTCCTATATCATATATATGAGCCTTGTCTAGCAGGCTAGGTCCCGCAAACCATACAGCATACCTGATTCGGTCACCCCAAGAATTGCCCTGGGCTGTTTATTATTCGTCAACTGGGGGATCACCCAAGCTGTTGATACGACGGGTCCACGGAAGTCCCTACCCGCAGATCCGGTCGCAGAATTTGATTGAATACCACACATTGCGAGAAAGCTGAAGGGTGATCGTATTGGCTCGGTTTATGGGTTCGGTGGACTTTGCCCACTTACCTTGATCCACGAACGGTCTCTGTCTGATGCCACTGCATTCCGAGAGCATCGCAGCCTTTAATTTGATTCTGAGTTGTTAAAGTGAGACTTGGCGGAGATAGAGAAAGAGAAAGAATTAGAGCTCACATCAGGGATGAACAAAGTCTTGGGAGTAGCGGTTCCACCGAGGGATTCACACTCCACTTCTAACGCATGGGATACTGCTGCAGTGGCTATTAAGCGACCACACTGACTGGAGCCTACATTCGGGACTTTGGATAGATAATAAATCTTGGAGTTGTCTTTTCTCTGAATTCGGATCCGACCCCGGAGTCGACTCCTGGGAACATGTGGCGCTGCAGCTGCCGAGGCTGGTGTGGGAACAATTCTGATTCAGGGTTTGGCGTTCATAAGTTAAATAATAACATCCCACGAACCAAGAGATATACTCACGCCGATGAGAAATCCTGTTCGAGTTCTTGACCGTACTGCGCAAAGATTGCCTGCTGAAGTGAATTCCAATCGTTCCGTATTCCGGGTTTGAGAGACGTATACCATCTTAACGCACTTCCCATAAAGCACCCCGAGGCGAACTCAGCTGTCCAACGGGGGTCGTTGAGCTTGCCTACGTGGCGGGCTCTCTGTCGGATTTGAGAAACAAAACCCTCCGCCTCAGCGCCACTTTTCCCATAGAATAGAGGTACGAATCTGGATATCATTGCTTTTCTCAGAAGTGGCCAACTGCCTTGAGTCTCTCTCTCGAGCAAACTCCACCATATCAGGGCATCTCCCGTGAGGCGGACCGCGACGAATTCCGCAATCCACGGATCATCCCAGAATCTGCCTTCCGCGTGCGCATGCTTGTTGACGGCAGCAATAAATTGCTCGCATTCCTCGAGGTCTTTCCCTTGGAACTCGAGATGGTCTGGCTCTGTCATTGAAAAAGGCAACTTTAATGATGGAGGGGAGGCGAGACTGAATGGGGAGTCGTTACTGGCTTACCGTTGGTGGACATGGGCGCCTAGGTCCGTTGACTCCAGCTAATCACTCGGATCAGCTCCTTGTAATATCGCCGTTGGTCTAACAGTACAGAGGTGTGGCTGATTGACGTGACCTACAGCCCGAGTTCTCACCATTCTCACGCCACCTCTCGACCCTGAAGCTCGTTGGTGCCGTCTGCCTTCCTTACATCTCATTACCCTCTCTCCCTCACACTACCAGCAATCTCGCACAGTTCCAATTAGAGCCAGGCTTAATTCCTCCACTCCATCCACGAAAACGTTGGTGTGGGACATGCACCTCTTAACGGCACATAGGGTGGTCCCTATTCGAATTCGTTCGAACCCACGGAAGCAGCTTCCAGCGGAGAGTATGCTAGACTGGGTTGTCCGCCAACCTCTACTCGCACTCTCCCCAACTTCAAACCGTCGGTACTCCAGCGTCCTACGCTTAGTGTGATATCTCCGAGCGCGTTACCCGCTGCTCCTTGAACACTTAGGTGCGTGCGCTAAAATATCCAGGCCGTAATCAATATGAATATATCTAGGAACAGCTATGGCAGTTACATCGTGTACGTATCCTGCCAGCCAATTCTTTGTCCTTCCACAGGGTTAAACAAATACTCCTTCTCGCCAACGTCCAGGCTGAACGGCAGTGTCTCATTCTTGTGTGCTACGCCAGCCATCGTAAATGTGAGCTTTGTGCCCGAGTATGCCGGAGAAACACATTCGTTTCTTGGGGATTGTGTCGACTGTTGCCAATGATCCACGTGCCAGGCGGGCCGGTGGCATTGTTCAAAGCAAAGGGTGGCCTACATGCTGGGGTTTTAGATGCTACAAGGATGCTGCGAACAAAGTCTTGGATTGTAGTACAGTGGGCTCTAGCGGTGTAGGAAGCTACGGTACTACTGTCCAGACAGAATCGTAATCATTTTGGGACGGTATCTGCCGACTTCGCCATGAATTTCCAACGTGATAGGGACTGTGCATGGCTGGAGGTATAGAATTCCTCCCTAATGGTTCGGCACGTCGTTTGTGTTCACATTTGAGATCGCACGCACTCCATTACGATTCCAAATTTTCGTTTGTAGAAGTAGCACGGCACAGGAGAAACAAGACGGCGGGAGTTATGTTGTATTTGATGTTTATCAAACAGTGTAGGAACTGAGACGATCGATTGGGACAGAGGGGTCAAACCGGCTCAAAGAACAGCTCCTGAAAATTAATGGTAGGGCAACGTTCGTCAGATTAGAGTAGTGTGAAAATGAAGATGGCAGTTATATCATTCACCAATGCAATCTCGGTGCCGCCCTTGATTGTTCTGAACCATAAATTCCCAACATTCCATGAGCTCGATACACACGTCAAGTGCTCTCCTACATCATATATATCAGCCTTGCCCAGCACCCTTGAGTCTCGCTCTTGCTGTAGCATACCTGATTCAATGATCCCAACAACGGGTCTGGCTTCTTTGTTATTTGTCGACTTGGCGATCTTCCAAGCTTTTGCCACAACGGGTCCTTTGAAATCCTTCCCTACAGACCCGGTTCCAGAGCTTGATTGAACGCCACAAATTGCGAGACAGCTAAATGTGATTACATTGGCTCGAGTCATGCATTTCGTGGACTTTGCCTACTCACCTTGACGTATTAATGGGTCTTACGTCATACCACTGCATTCCAAGAGCATCGCAGTCTTTGATTTGATTCTGAGCCCTTGAAATGAGATTAAGTGAGGATAGCGGTAGAGTTAACACTCACATCAGGAATCCACAAATTCTGTGGACCGTCGACGCCGTAGAGAGATTCACATTCTACTTCTAATGCATCGACTGGCGAGGCAGTGGTCACAAATCGGCCCTGCTGACCGGTGCCTACACCCGGGAATTTGGATAGATAATAGATCTTTGAGTCGTCTTTTCTATGGATTCGGATCCGACCTCGAAGCCGACTCCTGACAGCATCTGGCGCCGCAGCTGCCAAGGCTGGTGTTGGGACAGTCCTGATCCATGTTTTGACTTATAAGCTTATTAGCATCCCAAAAGTAGAGGAGATACATACGCCAATTGGGAATTTTGTTCGAGTCCTTGACCGTACTGAGCAAAGATTGCCTGCTGAAGTGAATCCCAATCGTTCCGTATTTCAGGTTCAAGAGACATATACCATCTGAGGGCACCTCCCATAAAGCACCCTGAAGCGAAGTCAGCAGTCCACTGGGGATCCTTAAGCTTCCCCGCGTGGAGCGCTCTCTGTCGGATTTGATAAACAAAATCCTCCGCCTCGGCGCCACTGTTCCCGTGAAATTGAAGCCTAAATCTGGATATCATTGCCTGTCTCAGAAGCCGCCAACTTCCTTGAGTCTCTTCATCCAGCAAACTCCACCATATCAGGGCGTCTCCAGCAAGGCAGATCGCGACGAAGTCCGCAATCCACTGA
>WSTX01002829.1:0-15776 GCA_019633405.1 Tulasnella sp. 408 | reverse complement strand
TTTACAGCCTGAAGTGCAGACGCGGCGATGCATTCCTTTTTTGGCGCGTAATTTGAGGCCGTCAGATTTTTCCACAGGGCCAGTGCGAAACCGACTTAGTTCACAGCGTGGACGCACAGAAAAGAGCAGCGCACGACTAATAAACCGGAAAAATAGCGATTAATAAGGAGGAGGGGCGACCCGGGGCAGGATAGTGACCAAGTGAGATGGCCCTCTGAAGACACGTCACAGTGGAAAGCCTCCGGCGGTACGCGAATCGCGTGGAACCCCAAAACCTTTGATCGATATGTCCAAAATTCAGAGGAACAGAGAGATGCGGCTTGTCATGAGTTGATCTTGGGCTGCATCTCGGGTAGGTGGATCTAGTGAATGCGGCGTGACGTGTTGGCGGAATAGAAGGAGAAGGCACAGAATGCTGGTCACGGGTGAGGATCTATTCTGATTAGAAGGTCTTCGATGGGATTACTGTACTTTTTCGTTAAAACCGGCGCATATGGGACACCGGGACAAAATTTTTACCGGCGCAACCGTACCGGCGCGGCCACTTGGGACGGCGCAGCCAGCGGGGACCGGGGGACATTTCTTTTACCGGAGCGGTTCTCCGCTCAGTGGGCGGTGGGCACCCTTAAGGCCGTCCTTCGGTGTCTTAGGAACTCTTATGACGCGCTTTGAAATTTTGACTTTTGTGGCTTTTTGGACCTCACAGCCGAAAAGGACATTTGGTTTGCAAATCAGGCTTCGGAGCGGCATTTTTCATGAGCAGATATCCCCGCCTTTTAATATAAGTTCGCGCTTCGCCCCCTCGCACGCGTTGTGTTCCCTCTTGCTTCTCGTTTATCTGAAACCAATGATCTTGTTATACATCTCAGACAACTATGCGGATCAATATCATTAGGAGCAGCTTCAGCGTCAACTGACGCAATGGCCACTGAAGATTTCTCACTATCTTCGGACGAGCCCGATTATGACACTGAGGATGATTCCCATAGCTCTGGATCGAACAATGACTATTTCGAATCTGAGGACGAAATTTGGCCAGAACCCAACGGGCAAGTCAAGAATGGGGAGTCTAGTGACTGGCAGGTCACAACCTCTAAGGACGTGCACTATCACTGGTCGATCGTCCGTTCCTTCTCCTGCTCATCAAGAACCGGAGGGGTCAAGCGACTTTGAGCCCGGACCTGAGTCAGAGGATGAATAGTTTTGTGCCAATGTTGCATATGACTGTGCCCGGTCGCTCGGGGAGCCGGATTAGTATAGAGCTAGAACCTTCCGCCACCACTTAAGAACGTCATCATATTAATAGCCTTTACTAATACATACTCTGTATAGAATTCTAAGCGTTTTTAACGACTTTTATTACTTACCGGCGGGGACACTTGTCCCGACCGGCGGAGAGCCTTGGGACCGGGGGACATTTAAAAAATTTACCGGACCGGATAGGGGGTCGGGACCCGGGACATCCGGTTTTATCGAAAAAGTACAGTAATAACGTCAGGGTTTCCTCCCTCCCGGATCACGCCCTCGGAATTGGATAAAATAAGCGCTTGTCGGAGTTGATTCTTCGCCGAAGCCACATCCTTGTCCAGGCTTGAGGTCCGAAGATGTAAGGTTGGAGGTGCACTGTGAAGCTTCCTCTCCCACTCTCGCGGCACGCCCTTCATGGATTGGAATATTAATGCCGGCGGAAGGCTCAAATGGATACGCTTGTGGAAACGGCCACTCATATCTGCATTGCATTGCAAAGACGAGACCTCATGCTTGGCCAAATGACGAAAAGCCAGTCGAAGACTCCTCTCAACGTCTCACACCATCAGGTTGACGGGTCGGAAGTCAGAGTTCTGGGAGTCCACTCGTCCGTAGAGTGGTGCTCTGCTGAATCCGTAGTCGGTAGTAAAGCAAACACGCCCAAAAAAAGACACGCAAGCGCTGCGTCACAGATCGAAGGCTCCACACTGACCTCTTGCCGCCTATGAAAGATTTTCCCGCTCGGCTACCGAACGAAGTAGTTTACCATCTTGGCTTGGAGCTGTCGGTTTCGCGAAGGCATCGGTCACGTGACAGTCGGCATGCGAGTTCACTCCTCCTGGCAAAGTCCCCATGTCGGCAATCCCGTCCTTGTTCGGGCTTGGCTGTTTCGATGCAGAATTCATTCTGCGATACGTAACAACCTCAACCAAGAGACCTTTTCCGACATAAATGCTGGACATGAAATCGTTGGGTTTGGTCGTCTCTTCCTACCGTTGCAATTCGACGAAAAAGTCTACCAGATGAAAGTCGTCGCTCCGGTCATGCTTTTCCTTCACAACATCACCTCCCATCGCCTCGGCATAGTGGATCTCTTAATAATGCTGGTCAGCCTGACCGATGCGTGACCGATGCGGGTTCGGTGGCCGACACCAAATCCGATCCCACGGTTCGAAAGGGCAATCCGTCTTCGTCAACAACCAGCTCAACCCGAACTGCCGTTTGTGGAGACCTCCCTATCGATTGGCAATCGACCTGGAAGTCAAGCTTGGCTTAAAATTTCTTTTCTCTAGAGACAGAATATGAGTCTATCGATTACGGGAGGGTGGGTATAAAGCAACAGGCTCCAACCCATGATGATTTGGAACTGGCTTTGTGCGTGTAAGAGCCCTTCGTTTTGCTCCCGCATCCTCCTCTCTCTTCTCTCTTCACTCCTTTCGTTACGAACGCCGTGTCAGGTACGAAGATCGAAGACCCCGGCGCCGTCGAGGACGGAGGCAGAAGTTCCGACACCCATCCCAGCATCGACCAAGACGATGATCACCACAGAGGATACCAGGTATCAAACGGTGGCTCTTCCGAGCCACGTGCGCCTTCCTTCCTCTTCATTTTCCCTGCATACCGACTAACGTCTCTCCCCTTCCTAGTAGAGTTACGGGAGCCCTCCTTTTTGAACATCGCGACCTTCATTCTACCCGCCATCTACAGCACTCTGTCCAAACAATAGATCACTCAAATCGATTCTACAACCGTAGCCACAACCGACACGCGCACGTATATCAGCGACTTCACCGAAGTACTCTACGAAGGTCTCCCTCGCGCTGCGTAATTGGTCATCGGAGACATGACTCGTTTGGCAGCGGACCGAATCAATCTCTGCTTCACGCTAGTCGCTTTCCAAATGGACCTAGGACTCATAATTTCCTTGGGCTTTGTTGGGGGTGCATAGCGGTTCGCGGACGGGTTCATCCCTGCGGAAGTGAGAGAGGACTCCATCACCTACAACCGGATCTCGGCGTTCGCGGCTTCGATCTCTGCTACGACATATTCCGCCAGCTTCACGACGAGGATTTTCGACCGTCCGGATGTTCCTTTGGTCCTTTGGTAATCAACACAACCACAACTGGTGGGCTACCGACTCTACCCTTGCGGTTTCCTGACGCTGACGTGATGAAATGTTTGACCAGTCTTCAATCTCTTCTTCGACTTCAGGTTCCTTTCGACTTCCGCATCCCCATCCGCACCAAGTACCGGTCAATGCTCGAGACCCAAGCAGGAACTTGTCTTGCATGCGACGCAGCGGGTGCCATCGCCGGTCTCTTCTACTTCCTCTCCAGCGCTCACCAGGTCCTCCATAACACCACTGAAGGTCAACTTCGTACCCAGATTTTCCGCGTGGCCTTCCTTCGCGACACCCGGTCTCTTCGCCTTCCTAGAACCCGCGTTCAGGAATGGGCTCGATTGACGGTGTAGTCGCGCTTGTATAGTGGGGGGCGGCAGGTCATGACCAACCCTATTGCTTGTTATTTCCAGCTGAAATTTTGCTACCATGCTCAGAATGATGGGTTTTATAATTGAAAACGACGTTTCGAGGGGAAATCCCACTCAGGGTCCTTTCTCGGCGAAAATTCAGACCGAGCCCCAAACTCAATCGTCGAGAAACTGCGTTTCGCGAGGTGGTCAAAATTTCCCACAGGTTTCGCGGCGAAATTGGTCCGGAAATTTCCATCTTTGAGAATCTGAGGAATGTTATCAGGTAATTGATTGTTGTGACGATATATTCAAAATAAGCTCTTTGGTGTAATCTCAGGGCCGCACGGTAGAAACTGCGGGAGCAGTCCTGGAACAATGTTTGGCGTTGTGTGTTAGTCACAACCTGCTGTCCCCCACCGGAGGGATTCAGGAAAGCTCAAAGTGAAGTGGTCCGACATCCTTGGTAAGTCACATTCCCTGTTTCACGCGCCCCTCTTCAAGCTCCCTCTCATTCTTATTTCTGCTCTGAGGCCCGCGAGAACTCCGTTTGATGAAAGGAATGGCTCAACCTGCCCTTCGTCCCGCGACCATCCCAATGCTAGTCGACGTCCGAACTCTGTATCATATTTTCTTTTGCCGAAGTAGAACATATCGCCAAGTACCTCTCCTAGTCGGACGTCGTGGCTGCGATTACCGCTCGGATGTGGTGGCCCATCGATTTGTAAGCGTGTTTTCGGCACCCTGCTCTCCTGGAAGACAACTGAAGCGACTTTATACTTGCCTCCGTAGATGCTACATCTTCTACTCCGTAAGCACCCGATTAGCTTCCATTTTGTGCAATTACTTGTAAGTCCTCTCGACTGGCCGTCCAGCTGGAACCTCACATACAGCCGATCACTAGCACTACGAAGCCTCTCGGGGTAAGCTTCCCAACGCCGTTGCGAACCTCATATCTGCCTCTGACGAGGCAGCACCGGCACGAATTAGGCTGCGCCTACCACCTCCTCGCCAAAACACGAACCAACGGCGTATCTCTTGATCATATTCGGACTCGTGTTGGAAGCCTTAACAACCTCCTCAGCTGACGTACGCAAGCGCCGCTCCAGCTGCACTTGAGGCCGCCGTGACTGCACGTGAGGCGTTTCAAACCCTCTTCAGGCCCAGATACGCCGGAAAAGCAACACTCGAAGCCTTTACTTTCGATTAACCGAGCAACTTGCTCTGTCAAACGGCGACGAAATTATAGACAGGTCGGTTTAATTTCTCGAACTCATCTTACTACTGCTTAGAACTTGGCGTAGCTGTGACATTTAACGTGAAGACAAATTCCGTCCTGGTCGTCACGGTAGTACTGCAGAATGTCTAACTCAGGTGGACTGCGGTAGAGCACTGCTGCTATGTCATCGCACAAGGATCGGAAGACGCGCCCACTTCAGAGGTATACGCCGTGCTTTTTTTATTCTCTCTCCAGCTAACTGATATTGACCACGTCACCAGACTTCCGTCACCGCCACCCATGATTGCGCCAAAACAATCGTGATTTCTGCGACCACTGGCAACACTATCCCCGGGACTGGGTCAAGCTGTTGATCCCCCGGAATGATCCATTATTTCGCAAGCCCTGCGTCATCTAGAGAGGACAATGCCGAAAGAGGAGCTCAGAACACCGTCGGGATTTCAAGCCAGCGAAGAAGTTCTCAAGGCATTCGTCGTATCCTTCAACTCTGTCTCAGACGGAACACAACTAGAATGCTTACATGCTGTTGACTAGTCACTGACTCCTTCTGCTGTCATAGGAGCCCGTCTTCTCGGAGTGCTTCTGCCATCGCGCGTTCTGTTCCTGGATCCAGAACGTTTTTACGGCCAAGCTCCACTTCATATACCCTACTTGCTTTCCTTTGCGACTACCTCATCGGCAGCGTTCAAAGAATTGACGGCGAAGTTCGGGGACGCACGAACGGGGAAGTTGGAAATCTCGATCCATCAGGCTGTTGGCGGCGATGCGGCGACAGCTATGACAGAGAAGCCGGCGAAACCGGTGATATCTCTGAGGATTTTCTGATTGGATGTTTATAGACGGTCGAAGGGAGGATCTGGAAGAAGGTTTTCTTGCTTATAATACAGATCCCTATATGTAAGTAGCCTGCAACGAATTACATGTACATCTGTGTTTCGTTGGTTTCGGTCGAAAGATGATCGGCCTACAAGGGAGTATCTACGCTGCGCTCCGATGTCAACCGGAGCCATACGCAACTACGAGAATATTCGCACTTTCCAAAGTCTTCCGTGGTCATTATTTACCTAAGCTAAGAGACGAAGGCCCTTCAATAGGTGGGAAAGGCCAAAGCGGAAAGGCGAGACCGTCAGCCGATGCAAGACGGAGCCGAATCTGAGCGCGGAAACTGGGCAAAGGGAAGCGGGCAGAGAGAGGAGGCTAGTCAGCAGATGACGCTTTGCCCCGCGGAAAACCGAGGAGCGCAAGGGGAGACTGGTCATATTCGCACATGACAGGCTTGGACAGCAAAAAGACAAAAGAGTTTGAGCGAAAGACACAAAGAGTTCAATACGATAATATAAGAGGCAGGGGTAGCAGAGCAGCGGATGGCGAAAGGACAACTCAGAGGGAAGGTTTTTTGGGGGGGGGAGGAATGGTGCCTGCAGGCACGAAGGTAAGTTACGTAAGGAAAACATAGGAAAGTCGACGACTTCTTTAACCATATGGGTTGATACAAAGCTTCATCTTCCTCGATCTTAGAATCCTCGTCGAGAACTTCGGGAGGATGAGTAACAAATAGTCTCACAGCGAGACTGCCTCCAAATATAGTACCTGTTGAACAGACACTCTGGGCGACTCTTTCAGTCAACCATAGTTGAAGAGAAAGGTCGTCCCAAAGACAAAACAAACACTACTTAAAAGGGCGACGAAGAAACACGAAAAAGTATCTACTATACTACAACACTCCCACTCGGCGTGTGAGGAGGTGAGGAAAAGTCAGACATTTCAAGTCTTGGTATATTCTCCGTGGTCCGAACATGAATTCTAGGTCCGCATAAAGGTCGCGTGGCTGTTTTTCTGTCCCAAAACATTACCAAAATGGATTGATCTGCAGAACTGTTATAGCACTAACGCGAAACGTGGGGGTGAGTGGTAGTTTGTCATCTTACTCAGAGAGAGCGAACTGATCAGCGTTACACATTAATCAGCGGGGAGCCCCAATGCACCAGAGACATCGAAGCACGATACAAATCCGTTTGAAACGAATGCGACTGTTCCCTTGGAAAGCTTCGCGATTATCGGATCTCCTCTCCAGTACCTCTCAGGAAGCCACAACAAGCGATCATTGTGCAGGATCAACCACTGTCCCCGATGCTTGAGGTTAATCTGTGGCCAAGAAGTTACTTGCATGTTGGTTTGCTGATGGATACGAGTTCCGAGCTTCCCATTGGGCGACGCTGTGACGGACCCGATCCAGTTGCTGTGACCGTCTAACGGTAACCAGGTTTGCGCATTCCACAACCGGATTGCTCCGTCATAATATCTCGATTCAAGCGTCTTCCCCTCTAGTAAGAATGCGACGGAGGTGACCGAGCCTCTGTGACCTTTCAGAGGCTCGCCCAACGGTAACCCAGTCTGCGCATTCCACAACCGGATCGTTTCGTCGTGAGAGCCCGATGCAAGCGTCTTGCCGTCTGGTGAGAATGCGACGGACGTGACCGAGTGACTGTGGCCCTTCAGAGGCTCGCCCAACGGTGACCCGGTCTCTGCATTCCACAACCGGATTGTTCGGTCATGAGATCCCGATGCAAGCGTCTTGCCATCTGGTGAGAATGCGATGGAAATGACCCAGTGGCTGTGACCTTTCAGAGGCTCGCCTAACGGTAACCCGGTCTGCACATTCCACAACCGGATTGTTTCGTCTGAAGATCCCGATGCAAGCGTCTTGCCGTCTAGGGAGAATGCGACGGAGCTGACCTCGTACCTGTGACCCTTCAGAGGCTCGCCCAACGGTGACCCGGTCTGCGCATTGCACAACCTGATTGTTCCGTCATGAGATCCCGATGCAAGCGTCTTGCCATCTGGTGAGAATGCGACGTAGGTGACCGAGTCGCTGTGACCTTTCAGAGGCTCGCTCAACGGTGACCCGGTCTGCGCATTCCACAACCGGATTGTTTTTTCATCAGATCCCGATGCAAGCGTCTTGCCATCTGGTGAGAATGCGACAGACTGGACCCGGTGGCTGTGACCTTCCAGGGGCTCGCCCAACGGTAACCCGGTCTCTGCATTCCACATCCGGATTGTTTGGTCATCAGATCCCGATGCAAGCGTCTTGCCGTCTGGGGAGAATGCGACGGAGTTGACAAAGTAGCTGTGACCCTTCAGAGGCTCGCCCAACGGTGACCCGGTCTGCGGATTCCACAACCGGATTGTTCCGTGATAAGATCCTGATGCAAGCGTCTTGCCATCTGGGGAGAATGCGACGGACCTGACCCACCAGCTGTGACCTTCCAGAGGCTCGCCCAACGGTGACCCGGTCTGAGGATTCCACAACCGGATTGTTTCGTCATGAGATCCCGATGCAAGCATCTTGCCGTCTGGGGAGAATGCGACGGACTTGACCGAGTCGCTGTGACCTTTGAGAGGCTCGCCCAACGGTGACCCGGTCTGCGGATTCCACAACCGGATTGTTCCGTCACCAGATCCCGATGCAAGCGTCTTGCCGTCTGGTGAGAATGCAACGGAGTAGACCGAGTTGCTGTGACCTTTGAGAGGCTCGCCCAATGATGACCCGGTCTGCGGATTCCACAACCGGATTGTATCGTCATCGGATCCCGATGCGAGGGTCTTGCCGTCTGGGCAGAATGCGACGGAGTTGACCGCGTATCTGTGACCTTTGAGAGGCTCGCCTAACGGTGACCCGGTCTGCGCATTCCATAACTGGATTGTTCCGGCATAAGATCCTGATGCGAGCGTCTTTCCGTCTGGTGAGAAGGCAACTGAATAGACCAGTGAATCTGCCGACTTCTTCCAGACACCGGATGGCCACTCTTGCATTTGCAGGGCTTTGGGTACATGAACTGTGGTGAGGCTACCATAGTGTTCCCAGAGCTTCGTCCTCATTGGGCAGTGTGCTAAAGCTGAAGCATATATGTGAGGGACCCCGTAGGAGATAGGCTCATGAAACACGACAATGAACCGCTGGGTATCATCCCACAATGTTATGAGCGAGGAGTCCGATACTTCTCCGGGGCACTCCTGTTTCGTGATTGATTAGTATGTTTGACTCCAAGCCCCGACCGAGCATTTAGGCTTACCAGAAGCCATTGCCACACGCTATTTGCGATCGCCCATGCTTCATCCGTTGCTCCAGTTAAACTCATGATTTCAAGCCAGTTCAGGATGTTCTTCTTACTGAACGTCTGGAGACCGGACGGTATATTCATACTGGTCGGTGCATTTGCCTCCCTCCATGTTCTGCCAGCTGTGAGGTGCACGGACCACACGCAACAACAGTGTCGAAGGCCCTGTGACACCCTGAGATCCACCATCCTCTTGATTTCGTCAGTATCAGAGGTAGGGGTCGAAAGGTCGGAGAAGTCGCAGATGTTGCGTCTAAGATCTCGTCCCATGAGGCGCAGGCAAACATCCAACAACCGCCGATGGTTTTGAATGACATCAAACTCGTACCCTAGCCCAAGAGAGCTTCCTTTATCTGTGAGATAATCTCGAATCGAAGTATGTAATAGACGTATCGGGTCGGAAGAATTTTCGGGAATGTGAATGAGAGAGTTCAAGTCGGCGAGAATGTCTTTACGTAGAAGATAAACAATTCTTTTCTGTTCCTGCATCCTGAAGGTCGCATGGTCGGCATACAGGAAGGCCACAATTTCCAGGGTAACCGGGAGAGGGGTTGCCACCAGCGTCCCAAGCACCCAAGAGATGAGTTCTTGGCGCCCGTGATGTCCATTCTTGGAATCAAAAGCTTTCGAAAGGATGTTGAAGTATAGATCGTCGAGTCCTCCTATCGATGGCAATTCCAACAACTCGGACAACCGGAGGTCCGGTGCACCTGCATCGATATATGCCATGGCCGTGCGCGCCCATTGAAATAGCCCTTGCGACATCTTCACCACCTTGCTTATGTCTCCCAATGAAGGCCAGTCACCGGCGAGGTAATCTTCCTCCTCCCTCTTTTGCTTAATGGCTGAAAACTCCTTCTCGACAAACAGCTTGATATCGGGATAGAGGTCGGTATCGGCGATCGAGTCCAGGTCTACTTGTTGCCAGTCCTTCAGGAATCGGTGAAACGCGGAGAGCAGCTTCGCTTCAGGACGGCTGGTGAGCAAGAATTTAATGTTCGCAGGGAGTTCCGACGCCCGATCATGAATCAAGTTGATGATTTCCACAGCGTCCTTGGCCTCTCGGAACTCGTCAAGGCCGTCAATGATGAGGACTATTGGACGGGGTGGATATTTGGGAACTTTTAATGGGTTTATGAGGAGTTTTTCGAACTGATCTTTGAACTGTTGACCGGCGATATCGTGATTCTCCTGGACGCTCCCGAGGATAGCGCTTGCGACTTCGGGAAGTGGACTCTGTGCAAGCTGCCGGGCGATCGCACATATGACCTGCTTATTCGTTGCATCTTGGCCTCGGCGGACATGGAAGGTGGCACATGCTGCACGGTCTTTCCACCTATCTGCTACCGACCTAGCAATGGTGGACTTGCCCCGTCCTGGCATCCCTCGAATCCAGAGAACACGTTTGGCAGACTCGGGCTTCTTCCAGTCATCAACCCAGTTATTAATACTGGTAAGAATGTCTACTCGGGTCCCAGGGAGGCAGGTTGCGTTGTCGGATGATGTGCTTTGAATGCCATAATACCCCTTTCCCAAACGGTCTAGTAGGCTATGGGTGTCTGAATACGTGACATTAGCGAGATGATTCGCTATGAGAAGTAAGCTACTAACTTATTTTTTCAAGAAGGTCTGTGAGATCAAAGGTGGCGAGTATCTGGCGGAACGCGCAAGTTTAGTCGAGTGCCAAATGAACGTGAATAATGTTGCTAACCTGCATTTCCGCCAATGAGTTGCCAACTGTTGTCTCGTACGCTTTGAATGCATCACCGTGATCGGTGGCGGACCAGGCCTTTTCCAGTTTACCCGTGGACTTCCATTCATTGACTTGCTTTTGGATGTCTGTGATCTCGCTGGACGAGATATTAGCGGCTATGATATCGGCGCCGGAGCATATAAAGACAGCAAACCTTTCCAATTCATTGATCTGAGCCTTGATATCCTCACCCCCGGTTCGCGCCGATTGCTCCTTGAAGCGTCCGATCAGCCCGGAGAGCTTCGAGGCGCGGTTCTCCAAATTCTTTGCAATCTCTTCATTCTCGTCCATTTTCTGTAATCCTGAAGTTAGCGCTGGAACGAAAGAAAGAAGTGGGGACGAACTCACCTGGACCATCTCGACCACCGCCGATCCCACTTTGGCTGCCGCCCCCACGTAACTTCCGACGATGGGAATGAATCCGGATACGGTGTCAACGGCTGAGAAGATTTTCCCGGCTGCGTTGAGCACTTGAGCAGAAACTGGGCGCTTCTCCTTCCGATCACTGGGGCTTGACGTCGACGCTCCTCGAGGGGCTGGATTGGCGGTCGAATTCCGCGTGCTGTCGGTCTGCTTCGCAGGAGTTCCTTCGGCGCCGGTGAGGTTATCTTGGGGCTCCACTCCAGGTGTCGCCTCGGATAAGGGAGGATGGATATTTGGGGGTATTTGAGAGCTGGGCTCGACGTTGTCCTGATTAGTGGTGCTCAACGTGAACATATCCATCGGCGTTGGGTTGGGGATCGAATTCCGCGGGGTGCCGGTCTCCTTAGGGGGTGTTCCTTCAGCGCCGATGAGGTTATCTTGTGGCTTCACTCCAGGTGTTGCCTCGGATGAGGGAGGATGGATGTCTTGCGGTATTTGAGATTTTGGCTCGACGCCGCCGCCTGCAGCGGAACGCCGTTTCTGGTCAGTGACGGCAGCGTAACAAGTTCAACGACACCACTCACTTGCGTCTAAATCGTGTTCCAAGCGGTGCTGTTGAACAGGAGTTACTTGATTTAGCTTGACGAAACGACGAAGGTCGATGGACTTACGTGAAGGGGTGTCCAGGCCTTTTCAACGTCTTCCCGACAGCTCCGTAAGATCCTGGACGACCGGTTTGCGCCCCAAGAGATAGTCTTCTTGACGAAGCCAAGCATTCCTTTCTTTCCGGCCCCATAATTTGACGAAGCGCTCGCTAGCCTTTCTTGTACTTCCTCAAGGACCCTAGTTGACGCTGATTTAGCCGTCGAAAACCCCCGCCGAAGAGAAAAATACGCACTGAACAACCAGCTGCACATCGTTCTGAAGATCTGGTGATGAGAGCGCCGCGCGGTCGGGAAGGTTTCGCAGATTGGGGGTATTCTTGATGGTGTCCGAAAACTCTTGCGCGATCGCAGTCGATTTCCCGGGCCAGGTAGTCGCCTAGAAGGGCGTTAGCGGGACGAAAGCGACGTGAGAGAGCGGCTTTACCTCAAGGATCTTCGTCGCTTCCTCTTTTACGGATTGGACCTTTTCGAAGAGGCTTAGACTTGAATCGTCGACGTTGGTATGAGCTGAACCGTGGGATACCGCGGGAGGCTTCCCGGGAGGCTCGTTATTCGGCTCGCTATTGCTCAAGGTCATGTCAACGATCGATGGTTAAAGTGTCAAGTATGTAGGAGGGATATTCTATGGAAGAGAGGAGGGTCGAAGGTCGGTCGTGAATGAAATCGGGGAGTGGTTTCTTAGCCGGCGGCGTGTGCGGCGCTATGTGGCTGCCTTGAGGCGAAACACGCGGTGTCGAATATTGGAAGATTCCATCCCTCAACGACGAGGACTCCACACGCGTGATGGAGTTGAGGCGGGATACACGCTCGCTCAGTGCAGTTGGGTTGGCAATTGCGCAATCGAGGCCACCCGTTCACTTCCGGCACGAGAATCCAAACAATGATTCCTTACAGGCGAAGACCGGCCTCGCATGCAGACGATCGACCACAAAGAGTACAGGGGAGAAGAGAGCGGCCTGGACTCACACGCTAAGCCACTCGCTATGGTTATCGGGTGTTGGGTGACCTTTGTTGGAGCGAGGCGCAACCACACGCCAAGCCGTCCCTCAAGGTCACTATCAACACATGTCATCCCCCCAGCCGACCGTTTATCCTTTTGTGCGACCATGTTCATTAGTCGTTATCGTGGACTCGTTGTGGCTTGAGATGCAATACGAAGGAATACCGATCGAGCCAACTACGACGGGACCCTTTTTGATCATTCGAGGGGAGGCAGAAAGCGAGCCGCTCTTCAGCAAACTCTCACTGTTGCAACCAAATTACATCAGACCAGTCACGTTCTGCTGCCGATTTGCTTGCTCTCATTGGCCACTACCGGACCGAAACGCCGGCGCTGCGGGCCAGTCCTCCGTTTATCATCTCTGTCCGGTCGGCGCACCGTATTTCGGATCTCCCCCACCCCATTGGGAAGCAAACGTCATTACTCCCTGGTCCTTCTAATAGTGTTGGGGTCCTCTCCGTTACCGGATCGCGCCCTCGTAATTGTATAAAATAAGCGCTCGTCGGAGTTTGATTCTTCGGCGAAGCCACATAGCTGCATGGGGCTTGACGTCCGGCCATGTGTAAAGTTGGAGGTGCCGCGCAGGCTTCCTCTCCCAACTCTCGCGGCACGCCCTTCATGGATTGGAATGCCGGCGGAAGGCTCGAGTGGGTGCGCTTTTGGAACAGGGCCCCCATATCCGCAAAGACGAGGCCTCATGCTTGGCCGAAAAGATGAAAAGTTCGTAGAAGACACCTCTCAACGTCTCACACCATCAGGTTGACGGCTCGGAAGTCATAGTTCTGGGAGTCCACTCGTCCGTAGAGTGGTTCTCTGCTGAATCCGTAGTCGGTAATAAAGCAAACACGCCAGAAAAAGGACATGCAAGCGCCACGTCACAGCTCGAAGGCTCCACACTGACCTCTTGCCGCCTATGAACCATTCTCCCGTTCGGCTAACGAACGAAGAAGGTTACCATCTTGGCTGGAGCAGTCGGTTTTACGAAGGCTTTCATCACGTGACCGGTCGCCACGCGAGCCGGACTCCGGCTGCTTCCTTGGTAGAGTCCCAATTCAGCGAATCCCGTCCTTGGTTGGGCTTGTCTGCTTCGATGCAGAAATTATTCTGCGATACGCGATAGCCTCACGCAAGAGACCTTTTCCGACATACCTGCTGGACATGAAATCGTAATGTTTGGTCGACTCTTCCTACCGTTGCAATTCGACGAAAAAGCCTCCAGACAAAAGTCGTCGCTCCGACCATGCTCTTTCTTCACCACCGCACCTCCCATCGCCTCAGCAGAGCTAATGTTGGTCAGCCTGACCTCCGCGTGACCGAGGCGGGTTCGGTGGCCTACACCGAATCCGATCCCAACCAACTCTGTTTCGCTCTTTTCAACTTGTATCTGCACGGGCGATCCTTGGAGCACCAATGAGCTGTGAACACACGAATGCTGGTCACGAGTGAGGATCTATCCTGATTAGAAGCCCTTCGGTGGGATTAATTTCCCAGCCTAAGGAAACTAGTGTTCTTCTGTGAAGGGTAATGCGGCCTTGACAGCTCTGACAACCACAAGTTGGTTGCGCTGGCTGGAAACCTGTCCATAAGCGCTGGTGGCACAGGCCGAATCGTGAGCGAGTTCAGGTACATTGAGTACTCCTGTTCCCATCTACGGACCTAGGTGAAGTCGTGCACCAAGAAGCGCCACTAAACCAAAAATAGTGGTACCACAGCTCGAAATTCTCACTATCGGAGCTGTTTCCGGCTCACACACATGCCGGCTGGAGGCCTCTGAGCACCAAATACGTGGAACCAGGATTTTAATCAACTTCCTTAGCTGTTGCGGCTCAATCGGGGCCAAGTGAGGTCGGGATGAGCTTCTCTTTGCGCTTCGAGCAACCCCCTCGAGAAAAAGAATCTCAGGCTCAAACGTCACTCACATGAAACAAACAATTTGGACCTCTTCCAACTAGGAAGACTCAAGATAAATGGGTTCCGGAGGATCCAATGACCAAAAACTGCACGACGGTCTATGTGACCCTCGGTAATCGTAATGAGCCCCAGACTGAACGGGTGCTCCGTGTCTGGAATAGAAATTCCAAACAGTCGTGGTGGCTTCTGTGGGTACTTGGGTGGCGACGTCCTCCATGCTTCAGCGAATAGAAGGCTACAACGATGAAACGCGTTTGTCTCGCGGGTTACCCCTGGCGCTTGAGATAGGGAAATGTCTGGTGACCTGCCGCGGGGAAGTGGAACTTCACCGGCGGCGTCGCTGTTCTCCCCGCCACTGTCCAACCTCTTTGCACAATTTATCACGGCCTCACAATCACGCCAACGGTGCTGTAGGGTAATCTCTATTCGATACGTCGCCCAAATTCAGTATTAAGTCCTCAGTCGGCTTGCGACGAGATAGATATATCTAGCTGCTCTCAACGGTTATCAATCCTTCCCGCTCTTTTTCCAGCCAAGAATCTACACAATTGGCTTCTCGAACACGAATAAGCTAGTCCCAACAATACGAGCAGCAATGCCGGCACAGCAAGCGCGAGCAATGACGGAGAGTTAGTGCGGCTGCTCGCGAAAGGTCGTTAGCCGATCCCACGGTTCGTTGGCACCTTGAACTCTCAGTTCAACAATCCCCGCACCGACTCCACACGCATAAGCCGCTCATTTCGCTCGTTTCCGCAATCCTCAACTCTATTTAAACCAACAATGTGCTAGGATCCTGCGGCGCTAACACATATTTCTTCTCGGCCGTTCCGGACTACACTGTCTCTTCTGCAAAATTTCACTCCGAACCAACATAACCAATGTCCCGAAGGTCAGCACGCCTCAGCCCAGGCGCGAACCAGAATGACGAGCAGCCGGCCCCAACCCACGACGGTCGGCCGTCGGCTGCTAACTCCCGAATTGGCCGAGGTCGAGGCCGCACCGGAGG
>WSTX01002828.1:0-15853 GCA_019633405.1 Tulasnella sp. 408 | reverse complement strand
CAAAAAGGGACACCTTCCCTATTTCTTTCTTTACTTTCTTTCTCCTTGACTGTCATCATTTATGCAAACAGCTGTAACTTCTTTGATAATAAGAGGAATCGATAGCTCCAAGGCAAAAGCTTTCACGACCACGACTTGTAGGGACGATCAAGATGGCAACGACGACTTTTACATTTGGTTCGATGCCTCTGGTAGGCTCGGACAGGGCCGGACACTGCGGGATTCGGTGCCGTCTGGTCGAGCGTGCAGCAGAAGCAGGCCAGAGCGCCGCCCTAAAAAGCGTGCAAGCTTAGGCAGGCAGATGAAGCGCTCGACGTGTAAAGTCGCTTTCGTCCAAGATTCACCTCAACTTCCTCTTTGTATCCCAATCCCTCTCCACTACTCTAGCCCCCCAAGACTCTCTCTTTCATCAATTCCTACTCCTCGAAATCTCAGCTTTGTCTCCTTTTGCTTTCGATTTCCTCTTACTCATTTCTCTTTCGTTCCACCCATCCCGCTCATGCAATCGTATCCCATAGCTCTAGCTCGCTTCTCTGAATTCCAGCACTTTTTTGAACCCCGCGCGGTTTCATCGCTTTCCTCGTACTTCCTTCCGTTTGTTATTCAACCACGGCTTTGTTTCATTGCACATCCTTCTTCAACTTCCTCTCTCTCATCGCCTCATACAGCTATGCGCATAACTTTATCTGTTGTATTTGTCCCTGGCTCAGTGTTGACTGTTGATCATTATATCACGGTGCTGTACTTGTAGATAATATACTGTCTCGGGTGTTGTTCAGCGCGTCGTGTGTCCCTGACACTAGGCCTGAAGTAAACGGGAGGATTTTATCAGGCCCGGAATGATCGGAACCCGCAGACATCCAAATCGCTGACGTCACTAAGTTTCCGCCCCCGCCTAGACTTGCGACGGTGACATGGGAAACGCCGGCGGCAACACCAAAGGTACCACATCTTCGTCGTAATTACTGTATTATTTCCGGATAAGATAAATCGGCCTTCGAGTACGTTCTGGATCGTTTACGTCATGCAGGGTGGCAAACCCTGACCGGCATCGGAGCCAGCCGAATTAGTATAGTACACACGACCCCAAGCCCCCAAGAGTTGTCAAATCATGATCGTCGCGCCCCCGCCCTTCGTCTCCCTCTTACATATTTGATCCATTTCACTATTTAGGTCTACATTAGACAGAATATCGAATGCCTGATCATTTTGCGCCAATGGCAACAACGGCGAACGCTCGGCGTCCCTGACCCGGATTGCCACACAGCCAACGGACCGGGTGTTTGACGTCAGTGTAGGGCCTCTATGTTGCTCAAGACTTCTTGCGAAAGAGAAGTGCTTGGCCAATCGCGCTGAAGGCACTCGACTATCTCTTCAGGTACGTATATCTTTGCTATCCGGGAGATTGTTCGGTGGACACTGGTGTCGCCCTCGAGGCGAAGAGGATACCGTCTTTCGAGGAAGGCTCTGACCCCGTTTGTATATTCTTGATAGGAGGCAGCGTATACGTAAGTGTGATACATGACGAGTGACGTCAGCTCCGGGACGGCACCTTCAAGGAGGCGAAGTGCATAATGATAGGCAGACGATGATGGTAGGACTAGGTCTAGTCTTTTGATGGTTTGGAACGTTAATGAGAAGTTGAGCAGGAGCGGTAGGATTGTCTCATCGCTTAATATATCGTTGGATGCACCACCGAAGGAAAGGTAGAGCCTTTCCGGCTTCCACCGTGCGGCTCGTAACCTAAAAATCAGCCCGTCAAGCAGGTTCCGTAGGCCCTCCACCGTGGAGGGAAAGAGCTTTATGAAAATTCCCATATTAGGATCATCCCAATCGCCCCAATCACCATAGACACTCGTCCTGCGTCGGCGGGAGTTTCGGATGAGGACCGAAAGGGCTCCTTCTTTATGCTCGACCATTATATCCAGCATGGGTTCGCAAGTGATAGAGCCGATCATTAAGTCCAATACTGCGTCACTTGGCTCTAAGCGCTCCGAGGGCCCCTCAGGATGTGGGTGGAGCTCCAAATGCTGGCAGGAAGGAGAGCGAATGAGAGGTACTAGGGTGTTTATGATGAAGGATGGAACGTCCAATTGTACTGAACGGAGTTTCGGTAAGTATAGTGGCTCCGTTATTGCGTGCGAGGCGGCAAGTTGTTCCTGGCTTGCGTTTTGGAAGCGTTGAAGACGAATACGGCGCAGAGCAGGAGACGAGCTTAGAATCCGGTAGAGATCGTGAACAGAAGGATGTTCCTGGCGAAGCCTTTGAATCGAGAGTGAATGTAGATGTGATAGCCGTGGCGACGTCCATGGAAGAGTAACGCCTCGCAAGTCGAGATGGCGCAAACAAAAGCCCTCCGGAGACAGATCCAATCGCCGCTGTGAGTCGGTGATCAATCTCTCCAAACTCAAGTCGATGAAATTCGAATTCTTCTTCTTAAAAAATAAATATAGCGCCTCTGTCTCGGGCGACCAGTGCCAAACCAGCGCTCGCACCCGATTTGGATCCAATGTAGAGAGATCTGCAAGGGAAGCATCTAGACCTGATTCTGGGGCCCTGTCGCAATGAACCTCTACGGGTCCACGAAGCGCCTTAATCATGTTCATGATCCCTGGTTGTGGTCTCGGCGCCACGTTGAGCTGCGACCAGATATTGGGGCACCGAGCTACTGTGTCGAACCAGTACTTGGAGACTCTCATGAGCGTGAAGGGGTCCGTGATGCCCGAGGAGAAGGAGTTCGCCGCAAGCACGATTTCGACGAAGATCTCTTGTGGAAGTTGATAGATCCGCGCGTGCTCTTGGTTTCGACGGCGTTTCAGATGGGTCAATTGACTGGTGATCTCTTCGCTGACGAGAGACTGAAGATTCGTCAGAACTTCCACCATCAAGTCTTTTGCGGACTCCGTGGCCAGCGAAGCATCGGTAGTCAGAAGCGTCGACCTATCGAAAAAGAATGAGCCAAGGTCTCAACGGGAATCGGGTGACAGGATGTACTGTTCTGGTGTTCTGTAGTGTTTCAAATATGTTTGAATCGCAAAAGCGACTATATCCTGGACGGGAGACATTCTGGAGCCAGACAAACGTTGGCCTCTTGGGACGCGGTTCGGTGGTGAGGGCACGGTTCTTCTAAAATACCTAAAGAGTTCGACCTCACCTGGTAGTATCGACTAGGGACTTGTTGGTGGATGAATCGAAAAGACTGAGTGCGTGCGGTAATGAGCGGCGAAGAAGCAAAATGTCCGTTTGTTCTCCGCTATATGTCCGCGAGCCACGGGTTCATCGGCCGTTCATGCCGACGACCCCAAGACGGACAGAACCTTAGCTTCGTGACTCGAATTGCAGAGACTCTATTCCGGGAAACACGATTCAACCTATTCAGCTCCAACAAGAGACATAGTGAAGGTTTCGACCCCTTATACCCAACTTATACGCTCCGTCGAACGGCGATTTTCAATCCCCCTTGCGTGAGGATCCTACCTAGCAGCCTGTCAATAAAATTTACGCACCAACATTCCACCGCTCCTGATGCAAGGAAACAAAGACCACTCCGGAGTGTCCAGGTCGGGCGAAGAAGGTTCCTCAGCTGTACTCCTACACAGCTCCAAATTAGTTAGTCCCGTTCGTATCTCGAATAGTAGCGTCACGGACTCACCGCAAAATCTCTGATAGCGGAATAAGCTCGAAAAGCTTGCACGTTGGCGAATCGATCCTTCATTGATCGAATTCCCTCAAGACGCCCGCGAGTTTTGTGGGGGGTTTGCCAAGGTATCACAGGGTCTCTTGACTTCCCCGCCCCCCGCCGAAGAAGATGTGAACGAGTCAGAAGACATAACGGATGAACCTCCGACCTCTAAGGATGGCGGTCCCCAATCCGACAATGATACCCAAGTACCCGGAGAGAACCATCGCGGCAACGACGAAGAAGGGGATGGTCAAACGGCAGATGGCGACAACAACCACGCTGAGGGTGAGGGAACAAAGGACAACAATAAGGAGAAAAAGCACCATGTTCAAACCTCGATTCTAGAGGTTGGGTCTGGGTCCATCCAGTCCGAGCATGTAGTGAACGGGGAGCCGGGCCCAGCCGATCGCAACCCCCTATCGGAAAGTGATACCCAGAGGCCCGAAGGCGACCATCCTGGAAACAATGAAGCAACAGATAGTCGGATAGCAGGCGACGACACCGAGGAGACAAAAGAGGGGCTGAGAAGGGAATCCGGGGACGCCGAGAACGGGCTGCATCCTGCTCGCCACGCTTCTAAACCGAAGGTCGGAGACAATCGACTTCTGAGCTCTGTGAGCGTAAAACATTAAGCGATCCGTCCACCCCAACAGGTTGTAGCAGTGAAGAGATTCAAAATAGACGAAGATACGGACTTAGAACGTGTCCTAGGGGTGAGAGCACTTCATCCAACCACAGACTTTGATCAGGATACTAACTTCCAGCAGTTGGCGCTCAAAGAGTCGGAATTCTTAGTCGAGCTTTCCCATCCGAACATCGTCAAAATCGAAGGATTCGTGGAGGATCTCTCTGAAAGCAAAGTGTGGTTGATATTTCCATGGGAAGAGCATGGGAATTTGAGGGCCTTTTTGGCGTCAGGAGAGCGGGAGATTCCAGAGCGAATCTCACTGGTAAGATCGAGCTCCTGCCTTTTTGACCCTTTTTTGAAAACCCGTCATTCAAGATTCATGATGTGACGCTGGGTCTTGAGTACCTCCATAGCCGTGAGCCGCCCATCTATCATGGCGACCTCAAATCGGTAGGTTGTCATCTGGCAACACAATCGGATACACCCATTATTGCGACTGAGTTAAACTTCCTTCAGCTCAACATATTGGTCGACTCGAGATGCAATGCTTTAATCACCGACTTTGGCTCCGCTCGCCATCTTGGGAGAGATGACATGGCCAAGCAGCTGAAGGAAAATGAACATAAACCTCCGCCAGCAGCTCGACCCACCACCAGCGAAGAGCAAATCACCCTTGAAGCTTTTTTCAGTGCTACCTCAAGCACTTTAACACTCACAGGCAGTAGTTATACCATTCGCTGGGCCGCTCCGGAGCTTCTGCAAGACGAGAAGCCTTGTCTTCGGAGCGACATATGGTCCCTAGGCTGGATCGCGTACGAGGTATAGCTGGGTCCGATCGTTACGCGCAATCGAGATTTACACGTCGGTGTCGGTATAGGTTATGACGAACACAATTCCTTTCCATGATATCAAACAAGATGCCATCGTTATCAACCGCGTCGTTCAAGGACACCTGCCGTCCGTCACAGAGCATGCTCGCATGTCGTTAATTCGAGCGCTTTGCTCCCTGATGGTGCAGTGTTGGAGCATCAATCCCGACAAGCGACCGACAGCGGAGGAATGTCGAAAATCAATTTCGTGGATGGTAAGCTGTGCCCCCTGAGGTACTCAGATTTTCGTTACGATTAACCCCCCCCCCCGTACCTCATGCAGCCGAGGATTGTCCCCGCACCGACTCAAACCACCGATAAAAAGGCCTCAGAACTTCGTCACGCTCAATTGCTGACCAAGCTCGGGGTCATGTACAGAAACCAAGCCGATTATCCCAGGGCATTAGACTCTTATACCCGGGCACTGAATATCTACACAAGCCACAACAATAATGAAGGGCGGGCTGAGACTTTGCGTAATCTTGGCGATGTACACCGGTTCTGGAGCCAGTACCCCAAGGCTCTCGAATTCTACTCCCAAGCCCTGCGGATCCATGCAGACCTAGATAATGAGTCCGAGAGAGCCAATGCCATTTTTGGGCTCGCCGACACGCATGCCCTTCTACAAGAGTACGACGAGGCCGTCAAGCTCTACTCGGAATGCCTACAGATTCATACCGACACCGGTAACAGGCGAGAGAGAGCCAGCGCTCTGGGGGGTCTCGCAGATGTGCATCGACTTCGGGAGGAGTCCAGTGAGGCTATCGAGCTCTACTCGGAGGCCCTGAAGATTTATACCGACGTGGGTGATATAAGAGAGAAAGCCCTGACTCTCTGGTGCCTCGGCGATATGCACCGAGATCAGGGAGAGTACAGCGAAGCTATCAAACTCTTCTCGGAGGCCCTTCAAATTCATACCGACGTCGGTGATCGGGGGGAGGAAGCCTCGACGCTCTGGGGTCTCGCCCAGGTGCATACGTCGCAGAAGGAGTACAGCGAGGCCGCCAAACTCTACTCAAAAGCAGTGCAAATCTACACCGAGATCGGTGATAACACTCAGAGAGCCCGTACGTTGTGGGAACTCGCCCAAGTGCATAGGTGGCAAGAGGAGTACACTGCGGCCCACAAGCGCTATTCGGAAGCCCTGCTGATTAGGACCGAGATCGGAGACCAAAGAGGCAGGGGTCTAGCTCTATGGGGTCTTGCTCAAGTGCATCGGTCTCGGCACGAGTACAACGAAGCCATCACGCTTTTCTCCGAGGCCAGACGGATTCTTACTGACGTCGGCGATAAATATTGGCTATCCGAGACTCTAGTGGGCCTTGCGGAAACCAATCACATGCGAGGTCATTCTAGTGAAGCCGTATCCCTCTATATGGGCGCCTCGGAAGTTTTCAAAGAAATGGGAGACTCTACAGGGGCATCTAATGCGTTGACGAAGGCTGAGGATATTCGCGAGACGCTCGCTGAAGCTACCGCGGACGCCACCGAAACAGTCGAGGTCGGAGGGAAGCCAATATTGACTTCGGAGTAATGTAATGTTTCACGCATATGATGTATCAATCTGAATTCTCAGTTATATCGGTGTCCGTGGCGTTGGCACTCGGGCAGAGGACAACTCCTCGAGAGTGAACGATCAATCCGTAAAATGAGGTGACATAATCCAAGTGATTGGAGGGCACAATACGGGTATCCGTTTGCTTTGGAGATTGAAGGTATAAGGAATATGCATGTACGTCATATACGCCATATTGAGTTGTTTAACACCCTACGTAGGACCAGATCTTCACATTGAAAGTTGAGTCAGTGGCCGGAAAGTACCCAAAAGTGCGCTACAATCTCTCAGAAATACGGACCAAATGCAAGGACTATGCAGTATGACTGCGGTCGTGTGAAGCGTCCATTGCGATAGCTTCGTGCGCTACGAGATGCATCTCCCACCTTCCCCGTAATTACATATCAATTATGTATTATTTCTCGACAAAAGAAGTCCACCAACTAGTATTTCGAGTGCGTTCTGGATCGTTTACGTCATGCAGGGTGGCATTCGCTGACTGGCATCGAAGCCAGCCGAATTAGTATAGTACGCGCGGTACGCGCAACACCAAGCCCGAGGATTGTCGCCGTGAAATCATGATCGTTCCGCCCCCGTCTGTCGTCTCCCTCTTACATGGTTAATCTATCTCAGTACTCAGGGCTATGTAAAACAGAATATCGAATACTGGATCATTTTTTGCAATTGGCAACAACGGTCAAGGCGCTCTACATTCCTGACCCTGGTTACCACACAGGCAACAAACCCGCAGCCATATTTCATTATTAAAAAACAAGGGTTAATCTTCATTTCAAACAGGAGCCCGAGATGGGATCAGGGAATTTAGGGGGTTTTTGACGTCAGCGGGTCTTTATGTTGCTCAAGACTTCTCGCGGAAGCGAGGTGTTTGGCCAATCGCGCCGAAGGCACTCGGCTATGTCTTCAGGTACGTGTATCTTTGCTAACCGGGACACTTTTTGGTGGACACTGATGTTCCCCTGGAGGTGAAGAGGATACCGTCTTTCGAGGAAGGCTTTGATTCCGTTTATCCATTCTTCATAGGAGACAGCGTAAGTGTGATACATGCCGAATGACGTCAGCTCCGGGACGGCACCCTCAAGGAGGCGAAGTGCATAATGATAGGCGGCCGGTGATGGCAGGACTAGGTCCAGTCTTCTGATGGTTTGGAACGCTAATGGGAAGCTGAGCAGGAGCGGTGGGATCGCCTCATGGCTGAATGTACCGTTAAATGCACGGGTGAAACAAAGGTAGAGGTTTTCCGGCTTCCAACGTGCGGCTCGTAGCCTGGAAAGAAGCCCTTCGAGCAGGTTCCGTAGGCTCTCCACCGTGGAGGGAAAGAGCTTTATGGAAATTCCCATGTTAGGGTCATCCCAATCACCCCAATCACCCCAGGGAGCTGTCCCGCGTGGAAGAGAGTTTTGGATGAACACCGAAAAGCCACCTTCTTTATGCTCCACCACGATATGCAGCAGGGGTTCGCAAGTGATAGAGCTGATAATTAGGTCCAATACTGCGTCACTTGGCTCCAAGCGCTCCGAGGGCCGCTCAGTAGGTGGGCGGAGCTCCAAATACTGGCAGGAAGGAGAGCGTATGAGAGGTGCTAGGGTGTTTATAATGATGGATGGAGCTTCTAATTGAAGTGAACGGAGTTTCGGTAGATATATTGGCTCTGTTATTGCATGCGAGGCGTCGAGTTGTTCCTCGTCCGGGTTTTGGAAGTCTCGAATACGAATACGCCGCAGAGCAGGAGAAGAGCTTAGAATGCGGTAGAGATCGTGAACAGAAGGATGGTCCTGGCGAAGCTTTTGAATCGAGAGTGACTGTAGTTGTGATAGCCGTGGCGACGTCCATGGTAGAGCGACCCCTCGCAGTTCGAGATGGCGCAGGCAAGAACCCTCTGGAGACAGATCCAATCGCCGGTGCAAGCTGTAGATCGATCTCTCCAGATACAGGTCGACGAAATTCGAATTCCTCTCCTGGAAAAATGAATGCAGCGCCTCCGTCTCGTCCGACCAGCGCCAAACCAGCGCTCGCAACCGATTTGGATCCAACGTAGAGAGGTCTGCAAAGGATGCATCCAGATCTAACTCGGAGCCCCTGTGGCAATGGACTTCCACAGGTCCACGAAGCGCCCTCATCATATTCATGATCCCTGGTTGCGGTCTCGGCGCCACGATGAGCTGCGACCAGATATTGGGGCACCGAGCTACTGTGTCGAACCAGTACTTGGAGACTTTCATGGGCGTGAAGGGGTCCGTGCTGCCCGAGGAGAAGGAGGTCGCCGCAAGCACGATTTCGACGAAGACCTCTTGTGGAAGTTGATGAATCTGCGCGTGCTCTTGGTTTCGACGGCGTTTCAGATGCGTCAATTGGCCGGTGATCTCTTCGCTGACGAGAGACTGGAGATTCGTGAGAACTTCCACCATCGAGTCCTTTGCGGACTCGGTGGACAGCGAAGTATCGGTGGTCAGAAGCTTCAACCTGTCAAAGGGGAATGAGTCAGGGATCGCGGCGGTAGCACGATAGCAGCACTTACTGCTCGGGTGTGCTGGAGTGTTTTAAATATGTTTGAACCGCAAAAGCGACTATATCTTGAATGGGAGACATTTTGGAGCCGTGAAATTGAATGATGCGCTGGGGGTGAAGAGAATGGTCCTCACCGCCACAAGTCATCGGCCGAGCTCACGGTTCGGAGACCCCGTCCGCACGCATATTTCCCAAACCGGACGACCCGCACTTTTCAGCTCAGCAACACAGACAACGAGCCCAATGGTTCTTAAAATTCACAATACTCACAAGGAACCATCCTCAATTGCACCCTCTGAACCGTTCGCCCAGGATATCGGTAGCCGTGGGGTAGAAATGATTTGGCGCACCACATAATTAGATAACTGATCATGACGCATAAACCCTCCGGTTTGGGGAAGGGAGCTCGATTTGAATCATAGTCCAAGAACGTTAGCCAGTGGTTACATCTGCTACTACAGACTTGAATATGGTAAACGCTTCGGTGGATGTGTTGGTCCCGTGAGTGTGACAAAAAAGGGGTCCGAACCTCGGACACCGCGTTACATCGGCGCCTGTCTAAACTCCGATTTGGTCCCTCGTTGGTCTTCTCCCTCTCTCTTCTCTCCCCTACGGACTGGTTCTTCCCCATTGCTCGCTCTTCTTGTCTTAGAACCCTGACGCTTCCTACACGATGCTCGGAAATCTCTTCCGCCCTCCGCGCTCGACCTTTAGTCCATCGCCTGCATTTCAAACACAACCAACCAGCCCGCAGCCAACCAACCCCCAGCCCCGCTCAAAACTTGTTACGAAGCTCAAAGAGCTGAGAAATGTCCTTCGCCCCAGTCGTTCGAGCAAAAAGGTGATTGGGATGTCTCTAACCGCGTGGAGCATCCGGACCGGCGCTGACGCCATCGACTGCACTAGAACGACGACCGATCAAGTCACAGGTCTCGGAAAACTCATAGACCTAGCCCTTCGGATGAGGTTAGTTCTGGTACTTACGAGTTCTCTATCCGGACTTGGCTAACGATCACTGGCCCTTATAGAGTTGGGGAAATATCGCCCCAGGCCCTTTCAAAGCGGAAGACTATGAATTCCGCAGGGCTTCTCCCAGCCCTACGAATCAAGATCTAGGTGCAATCACACACCCAACTGGCGTGTCTTCCTCAACTGGTGCACCGTCCACCATCCCAGCTGCAGCTCCCCTGTCGAACGTCCCTGTCAACCCTTACTTGGCGCCACCCGCTGCCACCCGGGAGACCCTGACGGACGCGTCATCCTTCCACCATCAACCCGTACCAGTCGCTCTAGTGGCAGCAGAGACCCTGGGGCTCGGAAGGCGTCTCGCAGAACCAAGAGCGGTACAACCCGATATCCGACCCGAGAATGCTCAAGTAGTCCGCTCGAGGCACCCCAAGGCCGGCGTCCCCGATTCTACCCCCATCGTCCAACGGTACAACACGGAAGTTGCCCCACGCCAACCCTCTCGGAAACAGCGTGTGCTTGGAACCAAAGTTCACGCGGAGATCGATCGGCAGCGGACCGAGAAGAAAAGCAAGTGGTGGGAGATCGGGGGTGACTTGCGGAACAACAAACGTCACTTCAGGCGAGAAGCCATTGACTACGGTAATCCAAATGCGGATTACTGTAGTGCCAATCAACTCGGAGATCACGGAAACTCCCTCAAGCGTGGTCGGGCGAATCGGCGAAGGCAACGACCGCAAAAAGATGTGACGCCAAAGGCAGTTCACGGGTCGAAAAAAGACGTTGAAAACCAAGACATCTTCCCGCAAGGCAATGGAGAACAAGCCCATCCTTCCACCGCCGCGAACCCATCCAAGCACTCCGGTCAGAGGCCATACCCAAAGTCCACCGGCGTGGCTGAAGCCGCGGAGTCAAACCAGTTACTTGAATGGAGCTTCCCGCGAGACTCCACAACCCATCGCCCTGTCTCGGCTGCACGACAGCCCCTGGCGTCGCTCGATCCCAACCTTATAGTCAATGAAGCGGCTCAACTATCACCTCAGGTCGAGGTCCTCCACCACGATGATGGCGAAAGCGTCTCCCACGAAAACGGAGTGCAAGCCCCGATTCCCGCGGCTTCGTTGTGGTTCGGGCAAATAATATTATTGGAGGATCAAGATCTAGGCCCTTCCCAGTTCTAGATGGTCAAAGGAAACAGTCGACGTGTTCTCGCTGCAAGGCTGGAACTTGCATCAACCGCGATCGACAACGAGGATCAAGACGACGGAGCCGACTTTTACACCTGGTCCGGGCCTCTGGTAGGCTCAGACCTGGTGGGTACCGCTGGATGCGGTGCCTGTTCGTTCGAGCGTGCAAGCATAAGCTGTGCCAGTGCGCCGCTCGCCGAACAAAACCCTTCGTCTTCAAGATCCCCAATCCCACCCTAGCCTCCAAACTCCTCATCGCCTCAGTTTCTCCACCATATCAAACGTCAAGACGCGTAATACACAAGAGGGATCGACACTTCAAGGTAGAAAGCTTTCACGACTCCGACAACAACGAAGATCAAGATGACGACTCCGACTTTACATTCGGTCTAAAGCCTCTAGTAGGTTCAGACCCGGACGGATGCTACTGGACTTGGTGCCATCCGGTCGAGCGTACAGCAAAAGCAAGCCAGAGCGCCGCCCTATAAAGCGTGCAAGCTTAGGCAGGCTGATGTGGCGCTCGACGTGTAAAATCGCGTTCGTCTTCAAGATCCTCCCCAACTTCCTCCTTGAATCCCAATCCCTCTCTACTACCCCAGCGTTTCAAACACTTCCCGTTCTTTCACCCATCGATTCTCTTTGCTCAAGTTACCGTCAACGTCTCCAACTTCCTGCTTTCTTGATTACTTTTCCTTTCGGCACCTCTCCCATTCCACCATCCATCGAACCCACCAACCTCACTCACTTATCTTGCTTTCCGTCACTCATATCAATCCCGTTGGACTCCATTACTTTTCTTACACTTCTCATGGTTTGTTGTTGTACTCCAGCTTCGACTCGCTGTACCTCTCAGTTTAATTTCTCTCTCTCCCCCATCATTTCTGTGCAACCGTACCCGGGTCTGCTGTATCGGTCTCTAGCTTATTACGCATTGCTACCTGCTGTATCGAGGTGTTGTTGTAAATATACATATTGTCTCAGCCATCGTTCTGCTGACTACGATTTGCGTGGCGTGGTTTGGAGAGCTTATATAAGCTGAGAGCCTCAACGAAAATCTGCCCCAACCAACCCCAGGCAACGCACAAGAGGGAGAAGGAAGCACAAATTCCCTACGGGCGAGACTACATGCGACCTCATCTGCAACTAATATTCCTTTTCCATGCCTCACGAGAGTCGTCGCTGCTCTATCACAAAATGACATCCGCGCCGCCACGCAACGGAGATGCTTGAACACAAACGGAAAAGGGATATACACGCACATTACTTGCGCCATAGCCTTGGGGTACCACATCATCAGAAAGTCTAGAAAACGGCCTCGCGGGATCGTCTACAAAAGGGTGATTGTCAGAACGCATCATCCGATCGGCGGTGTCACTCTGGTGTCGTGGTAGTTCCCCAGAGGCTCTGAGGAATAGTGCCTGACCTGAGAGGCGAGTCCACGGTTGCCTTCTCCATTTTGTAAGTAATCTTCCGTGCAGCGGATTTTACGCAACTACACATCGGGTTTCCTTGTACCTCGTCCGTTCACAGGTGTTGTCGGTATGCGCCCACTTCAGGAAGCATAGTACGTCTACAGCATGCCTTTCCAGAAGTCCAATGGAGGAATATTTCCAGCAACTGTCTCTGTCCCAAAGTCCAAGAGATGACGGCTCTAACTTCGAGATCTTCAATCCTTCCGCTGGAAACTTGTCTCGCTCCTCTTCGAGGAGAGCCGTCCATCGATGAGCCAAGGAGACAGTCCAAGATGTTCACCAAACTACTATCATTCTTTAACACCTTCGAAGCAAGCTAGTCCCCACAAATCGCCTACCTCAAGATATCACATACGGCATCCTATCACTCGGGCTTCCTCGAAAACATCCGCGAATTCGAATCAGGCGCTCGCTCAGACGATCCACTCAAGCTCATCCATCTACAAAAGAGGTTTCGGCTCTTCTCAAGGCCTTGGAACTAGCGTTGCAATCAGCATCGGGCTCGAGAACGTTGTCGATATCCAAACACCGGATCACGACGTGTCATCCAGGAGATTAGAACGGGATCACCAGGGGACTCGGACCTCCACCCAACGTATAAGTCGCCGTCGTTCCCCGCTACTATCAGGAGTACGTGGCTACGTTTTTCTCCCTTTACCTCAACTGCGAGCAGAAATTTTGAAAAAGTCTTCTCAGAAGCTCGTCTACGCACGCTCGAATTGAAGAATGGGCCTTCCTAGATTCCATTTTGAAGGGAGTACATATAGGTGCACATCGTCGTTGGTTCGGCTTGTTTCAAGGTTACGTTTGAGCATCTTCTATTCGATTACAATCTATTAAAGTGTCACTCGCGCTCTGTTACAGATTCATCCGATCACTGGAAGCTCCTGTACAACCTTAGCAATTTTCTACTACAAGGCTTCGAATAGGCGGTCTATAGGTAAAGACTGTACCCATACGCCGATACCGAAAGCTCTGACACTAATAAAGCAGTGAGGTGACGCCGTGACCCAATTACGCCGTGTATTAGAGGGAGGAGGTTGAGATAGAAGGGTACGTCTCACAATATTAGTTCAACTGATGGTGTAGCTGAGACGGTCGGACTTGCCGGCCTGTTGAAATAGTGTCATCAACATTATGCTAATACTCCTAAAAGCGAACTTACTCCGACTATGGATAAACCCTGTTTCCCCTTACAGTAAACTACTCCCATCTCACGCTATCGGTCCCGATTATACTCACACACAATGTCATTAACCATCCGACTAAGTAGCGACTTAGTTTAGAGTCATTACTTAGCCATAAAGACAATTGCTAGTAAATACTATTATAAAACATATAAAAAGACATCTCTGTAACGTAGCCGGTACTACTTGAGTTCCCTCAATACATCTCTCTTACACTCTACAATAAGGACGGACTGAATAGACGGCGCTGCGTCTATAACAAAGTAAGGAACTTCCCGTCTATCTTTCGTCACGGCCCACCCAAATCCTTCCGAAGCGTGCAGCGCCATACTTCGGAGCGAGTTCCTTTGATATTGGCTTCAGATTTGACTACGAAAAGCTATCGGAGTGGGTCTTCTCGTTCGCATCGAGTTGATTGCATTCACGTTCAACCTTTCCGGCCACGGTGGAGGGTAGAGCTTAATTTGTATTGTTATTCAAGATAGTCTTATGAGTCTGTACCTATGGCTTATTATACACACTTAGTTGTATAGATGATTTGGTGAATATGTTGATCCTGCAAGGGTTCCAAGAAAGAGGTGCGAACCCCGGACAGCGGCTGGGCTGACGTGAGCCCATCTGTGCCTATGTAAACACCGATTCAGACCCCGTTTTCGTCCTTTCAGTCCGTTCTCTCTCCCTTACCCACTCGCTTCCCCCTTGCTCGCTTCTTTCGTCCTGCAAAGTCCTTGACTCTTCTCACGCCATGTTTGCCAAACTGTTCCACTCTCGTCGCTCGACCGCCGCCGGTCCCAGACCAGCGTTTAAGTCTGGACCGTCACCGTCCGATGAAACTGCCACGAAGCCGCCTTCAACACTTATCAGGAAGTTTCAAGAACTAAAACAGGCTCTTAAACACCACCGCTCAAGCCAAAAGGTGACTGAGCTGTCTCAACCTTGGCTGCCCAGATGAACACTGACGCAATTGACAGCAGCAGAGGGACAAGCAAAGTAGAGATGATGTCAATCAAGGAAATTATAGGCCTGCCTCCAACGACCAAGTTAGTACTGCTACATTCGAGCGCCGTGCCTACCGCCGGCTGACTTCGCTGTCCCCTCTAGCACATCGGCAATGTAGCGCGAGGCCTCCGCTCGCTCTTGCCTCGTTCTCGTCAACATCCCAACTCCTCGGCCGCCTCGGGATCTCTACTTGCTGGTGTAGCCTCCGCCACCTGTTCTGCAACTCCAGAATCGGTCTTTCCTGTCGGTGCGCCCTCGGCAACTCCCGTTCCTACCGCTCAGGGGCCGGCGAGGGCCCCTCCTCGACTTCAGAGACCAACCCCCACTTCCGAGCTCGAAGAAGACTATCCCCGAGCTCGAAAGCGTATAGTCGAACTTCGTACAATGAAAGAAAAGGAAAACCTTCAGCTCGACGGGGTTCAGGGATCCAAAGTCATTCGTACACGTCGCGCCCAGGTCGTCGCACCACTTACAACGACCACCATCCAGCAATCCAGCTGGGAAGTCGCTGCCATGGAGTTTACCAATCCAACGGCCAACCTCGACGTGAAGGAGATCCGGAGAATCGAGGAACGAAGCAAGCTGAACCTGAACGTGTACCACACTGGGTCTCAATCTTCTCTTCCGAGTATCAACAAGTCGCAGGATGCTGAAAGCTTTTCCTACGAAAACGCGGTCCATACTCCAGCTTCCACCGCCGGACTTTGGCTCGGGCAGAAAATTCACCAGGGACCCGTTCCGAACTCGAAGCCGGTTCAGAAACGATCACCACTGCTTGATGC
>WSTX01002827.1:0-15872 GCA_019633405.1 Tulasnella sp. 408 | reverse complement strand
GCGCGAAAGACGTTCCCCAAATTCCTCGAAGCGTTGGCTCGGCCGAGGTGATGACCAATTTGAATGTAGATGTTCCGAGCCTGGATGGACAAATCGAGTGCCTCGTCAAGCCTTGATTGAGCATTGGAGGTGCGGCCCAGGTCGAGCAACGCATTGGCTCTCCCTATCTCGTATGCAAGCCGAGTATAGATAGCCAAAGCGCCTTGAAAGGAAGATGTCGCTTTCGCATATTCGGACTGATCGTAATATACCTGTCCAAGTGCTATCGACGTCGCAGCTTGGCCTTGCTCTTGGTCGTTCCGAACGAATATATCCATCGCCTCGGAATATAACTCGATAGCCTTGCTGTTCTCGAGGCGTGCCGCGTGAACTTGGCCCAACCCTAGGGACGCAACAGCAACCACTAGGTCCTGACCGGTCAAGCGGCCCACAGTCTGGGCTTCGTTGAAGAATGACGTTGCCTTTTCGAGATCATCTTGCACGCGGTACATTTCGCCCATGTGATACAGAAGTGCCCCAGACCGGGGCTTGGAGCCGCTGGTTGTGTCTGCCGTTGACGGGACGGTCGAAGGCTGCCAGATATTATTGTTTGAGCTCGAGTTGAAGTACCTTCAATCCGATAACTCACCATCCACTGAACAACCGCTTTACATTCTGACGCGTTAGGTCGCGTCGTCGGATCAGCCTTCCAGCAGTCGGTCATCATGCTGCACAGGGTCCGGATGTGCGATAGCTGGGCATCGTCTCGGGCAATTGGCAGGTTTCCCTTTATGACGTGTAAAATAATCGACGGCTCTCGATTCATATCCGAAAAGGGAATGCTGCCGGTCATGATCTGTCGGCAAGTTAATCCCTGTTCGACGTTCGGTAGACGATCTGGATTCGACTTGCCTCCCAGCAAATCCAAGCAAAGGCCCACATATCGCTCGCCAGGCCGGGATTTCCTCCATAGAGAACTTCTGGTGCCGCCCAACGAAGCGACCAAGCGGGACCGCTCAAGGTTAACTGCACATCCATAGAGTCAATGGTGACTGAGGGCTCCGTCCCCTCCATTGCGTCGGAAGATTGCCCGCTATCCAGGGCGGACTCCCGTAACATCCTAGCCGAGCCGAAATCGGTGATGACAGCGCGACGATTAGAGTTGACAAGGACATTTAGCTGGAGGCCACAGAGAGGTAGCGCCATTGTGAGTCGCTAGACTTCAGAACAATTCTCCTGCCCTAGCTCACCGACTTCAGGTCACCGTGACAGATTGGCGGTTGGCGCGTATGTATGTATTCGATGCCGGATAAGGTATCGAAAATCTAGACGATAGGATGTGTGGTCTAACATTACAGAGCATGCCATCCAACATCGTCGTGTACTAACCAGCGAGATGCGTTCAGGGATATCCCAGCTTCCGGAGAGGATGAACTCTCGGATGTTTCCATGAGCTTCCCAAGGGAAAACGAACCACGCAACCCAGTTTTCCGCATCCTCGACGAAGCCTATCAACTTGACGATGTTCGTATGGGACAATTTACTGAGAATGCCGAGCTCGTTTGCGAAAGCCTTGGATTACCCCGATCATCATCAGCTGGAGATCACCAACGAATAAAACACGACGAACTTTAAGAAACCGGTCTTGATCGTTTGAGTCGGGTGGTCTGATCTTCTTAACCGCGACGTTCTCTGATGTCGTTGTGTCGACAGAGGACGCATCCTCGGGCGGCAAGAGAGTCGCCAGCATGATGTCGCCCTTTCCACCTCTTCCGTAAAGCTGACCATCTCCAAGAGTTTTAATGGCACTGAGTTTGATTCGGTATTTAGGCCCTAAAGCATCAAGTATCTCGCGCTAGGGATTGACTGCTCTTAATACTATTTGCCAAGGGCTAGGGGGTTAACGCACGGCTGATGGATCGCCTCGCCGTTCGGAGAGGAGATCCTGTTTCTCATCTCCTCCATTCATTCCTAAATAATTTGCTTGATCAGTTTACCGTAAATCCAGTAGCGCTCAAAGTGGAGGAGGTTTTCAGGTAAGGTTGGGAAGCAAACAGATCGTTTGGCTGGAGGTGGGTAGATGATTCTGCTTGAGAGACACGCTCGTGCGCGAGAGTCCGCGTGACAGGCAGCGTCGATGCTGGCCTCACAAATAGCACGTCGCATCTTCGAGTACTCAAGCTCACACTTCTTTCAATGAAATGGATAAAGGCAAATTCATAGCAGAAACCATAAAGCTACATATACATCAATTAGGGAAAATATGATATCCGGCGAGTCCGATATAAAAATACAATCATTCACTGCGCCAACTTAGAGATCCTTCTGGCCAACTCGTGGCGACCCACTCAAGCTCTCCTCATCGGGAACCTCCTCAATCTCGACGCTCCGAGGACGACGGGTTGCCGGAGACTTTGGAGATTGGCTCGTAACTGCCGGCTGACGACCACGCTGAGGCTCCTCCTCAGGCACTTCGCTCGTTCGCTGAGTCTTCGCTTCCTCTACATCGGCTTCAGGCTTTGCGTCGTCGCTCGATGCAGACACGGTCTCTCCGGGAAGAGTCGTCTGGGCCTCGGGATGGGTTTCATCCTGTGCTGGGACATGCTCGAAGGAAGAATGCGACTCGGTTTCCGCATGCTCGACGGCGGCGTTGGCAGGTTCGTCGGCAGGCTCCTCGACGGTAGGTTCGGCAGGATGGACTTGTGTGGGCTCCGATTCAGTCACGCTCTGAATCTCGACGTCATGTGCAACTGGTTCGGCAGATGGCTTCTCTTCTTCCTTGGCCTCGACTTTAGTTTCCTCCACTTGCTTCACCTCAACGGCCTCCGGCTTCTCCTCGGCTTCTTCATGCTTCTCCTCGTCCTTGTGTCCCTCCACGTTCTCCAGCTCCTCCTCCACCGCGCGGACGAGCGCCTTCCTTGCGCCCCTAATGCTCTCCGACCCGCTGCTCTCGACCGCGTCAAGCGAAGTCAAGAGCTTGTTCAGTTCAGCGAGGTACTCCCGCTTCTTCTGAGGGTTGGATAAGTCGGGAGTGGAGGCTCGAAGGGAGTCGAGCTTGGTTTGGATGGACTCGATGTGAGCGAAGGGGCTGAGCTTGACCGGAGCAGGGGAAGGGTTGCGGCTCGCCGGCGATGGCTTGGGCTGTGGAGTTGCTGGAGCAGGAGAACGGACGATGACGGGGATACGAGCGGGGGTTGGCCTAGGTGTTTGGGCCTGAGGTTGAGGAGCGAATGACCTTGGTGCCGCAGTTCTCTGTGGTGCAGGGGCTGGGCGCTGGATGGTAGACGAAGAAATGTTAATACAGCTGCAAATTTCGTCGCATCGCTCAAATGATACTAACCTGTTCGGCTGCGGGGTGGCGGGTGTTCGGCGCACGGGTAACGTTGAAGGGCACGCTGATACCGAGGTCCCGTAGGATGCCTGCTCTCTCTTCGTCGGAGCGTCCACCGCTGAGGGCGTTCCAAAGTTGAGTGGGGAAGTCGGGTGAAGGGGGGGTGGAAGGCGTAGATGCTGGCTCGGAAGTTTGTGCCGGCTGTGGCGATGGAATGTGTCGACCGCACGTACATGTTTGGGAGTGAGCGGGGACCTGACGATGTCGATCGTCAGTCTGATGTTGACAGGACCAAGTCGAAAAGAAATGCTCACCTGGCGAGGTGCACTGGTAGCATCGAAATCTTCTTCTACTTCCCGTGTAGTTGGGCGAAGTAAAGATGTGTTGGCAGGGCTTGCTCGGGTACGCTCCATGGAGTCGATACCGAGCGCGGCGAGCATCTCCCTCATCATCTCGTCGTCTCGCCGCCTCTCAAGCTCCTTCAGTCGTCTGAACTCGGCCTCTTCAAGGTCGCGTTGGCGACGACGTTGCAACCATTCATCAATGCGACGCTCGTGGTCGTCGCGCATAGCCTGCTCGCGTGAGCGAGGAATAGGTGATGATGAACGTTGGGCTACATCAGGTAAATGTTCATATCGAGGGGGGTGTTGGGGTTCATAGGAGTCGAATGGGAACTCGTATGGTCCATATGAGTAGTGGGGTCGGGTAGGAATGTACTCGGGACGATATTCGGGTCGGAACTGGGGTTCGTCGTGATACGACCTTGGGGCCGTAGCTTGGCGTCTGCGCCTTTCCTCCTCTTGAGCTAGCGCGAGAGCAGCTTGAGCTCGGCGTTGGTGTTCCTCGGCGACCCTGCGGTAATAAGCCTCGTCATCCGAGACTGGTGCTCGGGGTGAGGAGTAGACAGGACGTTCGGGGTAGAATGCAGGTCGGAAGAAGAACGACATGGCAGTAGGTGGTTTGTGTTGTGGGGGTGCGGGGGAGACTGTTATGTTTGATGTGATCTGGGGGGATTGGGAGTGACTTGTGCGTGGTATAAGTACTCCTGCATCGCGCGGCGTCCGACTGTTCCATGATTTTCTAGGCGAGTGGTGGAATCCAAGGGAAGCGGTGACGTTCTCGAGACGAGCGGCCGGTGGATCTCGGAACTGTGTCGAACGTCCTGGAAAATTCCAACACCAAGCAACGACAAAGCACCGCGGCATATGACCAACACAATGACGTCATGGCACTGGACCGTAGACCCGGCTGACGCAGCATTACTGATGCGGAATACGAATCCTTCGTGATCGTTTCAATCACTCGGAACTCCAGATTAGTCGTAATTACAGGAGTCATTGAGGTGGGTGGCCCTCTGCCGTTGGCAGTCTCTTTGCATGCAACCTTATCGAATCCACCGGACCAGATATTTTAATACGAGCGATACGGATTTATTTTCATTCATAGAAATATATATATACGCGTACGCGGTCTAGCCGTTCCCGAAACGAGTCGGAGAACGTTACCAGGGCTCACCACGAGGAGGCCCGCGTTACGACTTCGAGCCCCAGAATAGCGAAGGTATTGCTGACGGATTTCGGGTTCACGGTTGCCCGTGCAGCGTACGCTCCGTCAACGGTCCACCTGGGATTGTTAAGGCTCGCGGACAACCTCCCCTGATACAGCGCGGTCCCACTGCGCTGTTCAAAGGAACCGCAAGCCCAGACCCATCGAGGGTACCGAGCCCTCTATGAAACTTACCGTTGGGACGACCGTATGTACCAGCGACGACAGATAGCACCCATCTATAAATGCCTTCGCCAGTGGTCAGCGTCGGTGTCGGCGTCAATTACAGGGGTGTGCAGTAGCCTACCTGGGATGTCGTGGCTGGCGCAAGAAGGCCCCGCTTCATCGGACAGGAGCCTCCTGTTAGGAAGTGGACCAGATCGGATCCCGGAGCAAGTCTGCGAGCCGCTAGCTGCCGCCCCAAGCACGAGTCAGCCTGGGTTAATCCCCAACGCGGGCAAGGAGGTACCTCGTTTATAAATCTTCAATGCTCACGCTCTCCTCATCTTCTTCGTCATAGACTGCTCGGATCGCACGATGCTAACATTTATGGAGCTGTGTGCTCTTGTGCCAAGGTCAAGCCTGAGTCAGGCAGGCGGCCGGGCTTCGTTCATCAACTATCAACGCACAATTGTCTCCTATCCCTGCCGACCTATCTCCGCGTTGGGCAGTAGCGTCTAAAATGGATCAAAGTTCAGATCGCGGTCTCGACTGGGAGGACGAGCCACCTCGCACCTGCCGTTCAACCGAAACCCCCGAGACTCCCATCTCCATAAATAAACCCCATAACCTCATTCTAAATACATCGTTCTGAGCCCCTTCGCGATACAAGTGCACGTCAGTATCGAGTGTCTCAGTCCAGGCATGCAACCCAGCTCACCTCCTAAACACTTGCTTGCCCATCTGAGACAGCACCCACTCCGTACCGCTCCAGACAGGCAGCACCTACTCCGCGAAGAGGGCGAGCTGCCCTTGAGGAAGGAGGGGTTGGTGGTCGTCGAAAGGAAAGAGGGAAAGCAGCTATGGCGCGTTACAGGGGCTTCAGAACCCCAACTGACCAAACATCTCCAAGCTGTGGCAGAGCGTATCGTCGACGGCCTTCGTTCGGGCACGTTGATGGTAAATAAATTCTACCCGTGGTCCACCAGCCCTTTCGTGTAAAGTTCACAAACCCAACAAAAGGCACTGAGAGGAGCAGAATCTGACCGAAAATCAAGTCGTGCAATGATGTAGTGATCGGGCGCTGAACCTCATCCAGAACGGGCAGGAGCGCTTAGGAATCATGACCGCCTCGACCGAGAAGTGGCAGAAGCCCACTACACCTCTTCGCTATCAGTATATCTCGTACCCGCCACACAGTTGCAATTTGCCATCCGTGAGTATGGCTTCCCCAACTTACAGTGGTGATGAGCAACAATCTCGCTTCAATCACAGCCATAGCCCTCACGGCAGTCCAGAATCAAATCCCATCCCCCAATCGGCGCAGACCACCACAACACGTGACGGTGCACTAACTCTCAATAGAAGTGCCGAATCTCACAGGAATGAAGCACCGTTGGACGACGATGAACTGTCGTTATACTCCCCTTTCGCCAACTCTTGGGAGTCGAGTCCAGAATCGGGCGCATTGCAATTCGACGACGCCCACCCACCCCTTCGGTACTACGACAATGAACTTTACTTAACTTCTTTGCTCTCTTTAAAGCATTCCTTTGGAACTTCATCTACGTCGTTCGATTCCTTGACCACCAGCAACTCAATTTGGGCGTGTTCTTCGACGGCTGCGGGGCCGACTTCCACCTCCTGCTCGGCGTGTCAACGGCCTATGTGCGGTCAGTTCGTACGGGCTCTAGGCGCCGTGTCTCATTTGGACTGTTTTACATGCCTTGTAGGTCTATAGACAGTCAAACTACTTCAATATATTGGCTGGGGCGAAATACGCATACACTTGTCGGTCGGCGTAGGGGTCGGCACCGTCCTGTGCCAGCCATTGTAAACAGTCAAGGAACCTGAGCAGAGCATCCGTACGGAGTATCATGCTTCAATTTTAGCGCGTCTTTCAAAGTGACAATGATAAGGTTTTTGTGGTGACGGTGTCAGGGCGAGAAGAGCTTGAATGGCGCCCTTTCGTTGGGAGTCGACTCGAACAGAATTCGATGCAAGCGAGTTATTCTTGGCTCCCGATAAGGTCTTGATTAGGTCAAAGGCTGTGTTGAATAGGTTCTCCACGTAGATGTTCTGGGATAGACCTGTGGGACGGGATGTTAGTGGGTAGAGCCGGACGATCATTGCTAGCCGGACAAACCTTCAGCCCCAGCTCTCTCCAGCTCGTCGATGGCCGCAAATAAAACCTCAATATGGATAACGAGCTTCGTCGCCGCATCCATTGCTAGCAAATAGTGGCCATCGCTGGTGTCTCGGGCAATGTCAGAGAGACAAGCCAGACTGGACTCCTCGTGTTTCGAAAGGTGATCCCAGATCCGACGGACAAGAGCCTCCGCGCTTATTAGAACTCTATTTGCAGCGCCTGCACCATGTTGGACGACTCCTGGAGCATACTCCACGAATTCCAAAGGCCAACAACCCTGGAGTGCACTTCCATCCAACCTGATGTCCCAGAACTGTTGACAATGGTGAGATAGATGGTGAGCGTAATAGGCCGAGTGGACTCGTACCTTGGTAAGCAGGTAGCATTCTCGATGCCAGCGCTCCCCCCGCCCGAGTTCGATCTCGACAACTGGACTCTCCACGAAAGCAGAGCACCCAGTACACTTTGTCGCACACCAAATTGAGTAATGCTGCAGGCAATACACGTCTCCATTTCCACTCCACGCTCCCTGCGGCTTGAGCAATTCAGAGCACATGGAACAGGTAAAGTGCTCGGGGTGGAACTTTTTATCTGGACGGTTACAAGAACGCGATCACATAAGCTGGTGAGCTATAGCTCGATAATGCGGTGCGACTTACTGCAAGCTGCAATGTATCTCCCTTTCAAGGCTTGCCCACACCTAGCGCAGGTAAGGTTGCGCCTCCTATAATAGTCCCTCTCGCAAAGGGGCTGCAGCTTGCCATCTAATCCTTGAAGAGAAAAAAACTGACCAAGTGTTGTCGAGCGGCAAATACAACGACAATCGATCACTTTCTGTACTTCTCCTCTTCATATTTGTGGACCATTATATTAGTGGCAAAGTTTTTGGTTGCATGTTGTGCCACAGTGATCGGTACTTCTCGGGGCAGAAGACCGAAAGAAGTACGTTCGCTGTCGTCCTGCATGGCACGAACTGCGCGAGGATCCGCGCCGTTCATCTTCGAGTTGCTGGGGGTCAGCTGAAAGGGCCTGGCGACTGGCGGGCAATCTATCACGCAGAAGGTCTTGGGCTTCTTAATGATGGTGGTAATCGAGAAGCGCCGGGGTCGTTTATTAGAAGGGGAGGGGAGTGGGGTGCTCGAGGTTGGACCGTTGGACGTGGCACGGCAGCACTGGAGGAGGAGTTCAATCCCTTGTCCCAAGCTACAGAGCGGGGAAAGGTATTATGGTATGATTTCGAAGTGCACTGCCTCCACAGGATTGAATGTGCAATTAAGCCCAGAATGGAGACCGTTCTACAGAGAACACCACCCGTTCTATCTATGTATCCCACGGCAGGGTTTAATTAGTGATGCTGACGAGCAATATTCACGCTCACCCTTGCGCGACTGTCGAGATTTCAACCAACGGTATTGAGCTGCTTCTTCGTGGTAGGTTTGTGCTCGGCGAGAAAGAGAGACATCGTGGGTTTATCGGTGCCGTCAACCGTCATAGAACGGTCATACGGTCGTGTTATCCGAGTTGGTAGGACGCATTGCCGGTGGCCAAACGTTGGACGTTAACTGCGAAGGAGCGGGGGTGGTGGTCATATGGCTTGAGGTGAAAATAATCAATTCATGTGCATACACTTTTTCCTCTGATCGCCCGTTCGGCCTATGGCCTGCCGGTGAGTGCAGTCTTGTCCCGACTACCGCTATTCTATAGGCTTATGAAAGATTACTGTTTCTGTTGGTTACCCCGTTTGGAAAGCGTAGATGAATAAAGGACATCCATTAATGGCATTATTAATACATATAGATACTGTCCTGTACATTAAAAACTGGTATATTTGGCGTGATGACCGTTTCGGGCTGCGGAAGCAATTCCCCTGGATGCCGTAAGCTCCCATCAGGTTGGAGTACAAGACTGCTACTAGACAAAGGAAATACTTCTGCCGAAAAAAGTCGTCGCGTTGGAACAGAGGATACATCTGAGGAATAGGAATGGTAATGGTTTGCTTACCCGTAGTCGTATGGACATATCTATATCCGAGTAACGTGTAATGTGATCTCCTGATCGCAACGTTTAAAAGGAAGGCATATTGCTCCAGCCGGGTGACTGCTTCGAACTGGCCGCCGTGCCACAGCTCCGTACCTGTATGAGTAGTGCAGTATATTTTTGATGTCTCGAAAGGTGGCTCGGGCGCGGTGAGGAATCCGTAGCGGAAGTCAGTGAGGTTGGTTGGTGGTGGCACTTCGCGGGCTGCGGGCGATGCGTCAGTCGTCGACGAATTCTCGTGCATACTTCCTTCCCGCGAGTCAATAGTGTCCTCCACTGATTTCCCGCAGGTGGCGCAGGCGAAGCATTGCAGGTGCCATCGCTGGTATGCGCCGAGACGGACGCAGCCTTCGTTGATCGGCGACAGGCATTCGATGCAGTCGTCGCTAGGAAAAAATGGAAGCATGATAATGCCGTCTTTGACCGCTCGCAAGATGAAATTGGGACTGGTGGGGGATTCGCCGGCACACCGTGGGCTCAGTGATTGGTACCCATACGCTACACCTTCAGAGTAATCCACTGCGACCGATGGAAAATCCCCGAGAGCTCGAGTAAATAATGAATTGGTCGTTAATGAAGGGAAGGCGTCGGCGTCGGCGATATTGGCAGGGACGAATTGCTCTTGTCTGTCGGCGTTGGGATTGGCACCGTCCATTGCGAAACGTTTCAAACGGTCAAGGAACTTGAGCAGGGCTTTTCCAGATGAGGGACCGTGATTCAGCTTCAACGCGCCGTTCAAAACGATAATCATGAGGTTTTTGTGATGGGACACCAAGCTGGGTGTTAGGGCGAGAAGTGCTTGAACGGTGCGCTCTCTTTGAATTTCGAGTGGAACGGGATACGATTCGGGCCCGTCATCCTGAGCTCCCGATAAGGTTTCTATTAGATCGGAGGCTGTGTAGAGCAAGCTCTCCGCGTAGCTGGTCTGCGATAGACCTGTGAAACGGGATGTTAGGGGGTAGCCGACGACCACCGCAAGCCGGACAAACTTTCTGCCCCAGCCCTCTCTAGCTCGTCGATGGCCGCAAATAAAACCTCAATATGAAGGACGAGCCTCTCCACCGCCTGTATCGCCACTAGGTCCAAGCCGTTGCCGACGTGTTGCGCAATGTCAGAAAGACAAGCCAGACTGGACTCCTCGTACTCCGAAAGTCGACTCCAAATCAGATGAGCAAGGGCCTCTGCGCTTATTTGACTCTCGCTTGCCGCGCTTAGACGATGTTGCACCTCTTCTAGAATATGCCTTTCGGGGGGTAAAGGGGATTGGGTTGTAATTTTAGCGACCCTGATGTCCCAGAACTGCCGAAGGTGGTGAGATGGAGGTGAACGCAATAGGACAAGTGGGTCCCTACCTTGTTAAGCAAGTAGCATTCTCGATGCCAGCGCTTCCCCGACCCGAGTTCGGTCTCGACAAATGGATTTTCCACGAAGGTACAGCACCCAGTACATTTTGTCGCATACCAAATTGAGTAATGTCGGTAACAATACAAGTCCCCATTTCCATTCCACGCTCCCTGCGGCTTGAGCAATTCGGAGCACACGGAACAGCTAAAGTGCTCGGCGTGGAACTTCTTATCTAGACAGTTGCCGGAGTAGTATCACATAAGCTCGTGAGTAATAGCTCGATAATGAGGTGCAACTTACTGCAAGCTGCAATGTAGCTCCCTTTCAACGCTTGCTTACACTTGGCGCAGGTGAGGCCGCGCCTCCTGTAAAGGTCCCTCTCGCAAATTGGTTGCAGCTTGCCGTCTGATCCTTGAAGAGGAAAGAACTCTGAAGCTACTCCGATGTGACAGTCCTACAGATTATGATAGGGATTAACCCATGGAACGAGAAATGGAAGGGCTCGGTTCGTAGGCAAAGAGACTTACGACGCATCGAAAACAGTCAAAATGAAAGACCGTGCCCAGGGCCCGCAAGAATTGGCCAGAAATACGGCGATGACAGACGGAGCAAGGACGAGAGGTCGGGGCTGCGGCAGTGGAACACCATGCTGTGATATTTGTAGACGAGGAGTTGACCGAAGTAGAAGATGTTGCAAATGACTGTAGCCGAGAGATGAGGGAGGTAGAGGAAGTGACGTTACTGTAGTCTGGGGAGGAGCGAGAGAAGTCCTCGTCATAATCGGGTTCGGTCAATGGTGGAGGTGACGAAGTATGGTCGAACGGCAAGTACAACGACAGTCGATCGTATTCCGTCCGTTCTTCATCTTTCTGGAACCGGACAGTGCCGGTAGAGGTTTCTCTGACGTACTGTGCTGCGAGGATCGGTGCGGGTATCGGCACGAGACTGAAAGACGTGGGTTTTATGCCGCCATGCGAGCCACGAACCGCGCGAGGATCCGCATCGCTCATCTTAGCGGGTGATCTAGAAGGAAGAAGGCCCTATTATTTTAAATGGTGGTTGTCTGTATTAACAAGAAGCGCCGAGGCCCGTTTATTGGAGAGAGAGGGGGGGGGGAGTTTGGAGGGCTCGAGGATGAGCGTTGGAGACGGTATTACTTGGAAGCCTTTGGGCGATAAGGTGAATCCCTTGTCCGTATGAATTTCGAAGTGCACTGCCAATTCCACAGCTTTGAAGGTGCACCAAGTTCAGAATGGAGACCATTCTACGTAGAACTCTGCCCGATTCGTATACGTTCTATCTATCTTACGGCAGGGTTTGATGAGTTCCTTAATCGTAAGTGCTGAGTAGCGATAGTCCCGCCCACACTGGATGACTTCCCGTAACGCTCCCTAAACTAAAGGCATAAATTATCGTTTCCTATCTGCTGGTTGTGGGCGGGGAGAACCCGTGATGGGAAGCCGACAGACCCTTGATACCGCCTTTTTAGGCGGTTGTAAACATAACCTCCCTCCCCAAGCGCGCCGCACTCGCATAACAGCCAAATCCGCCCTATCACCGTTTCTCCGAGTTCCCGCCCTGCCGTAATGGGAAACTTGTATACGTTAGGGAGATCATCCACTTGCACGACGATCAAGATAACGGTCAACGAGATTGAAAGACGTCACTGGCTCGCCATAAGATCGTACCCGACGAAAAAGTAGGGCATCATGGTCATATCGCGGTCAAAACGAAATTTGATCCCGCTCGTCGAGGGGCCATCTCAATGCTCCTGTAGATCTATGGAATCGACGCTTGAGATTTCAGCTCGTGAATGAAGCTGCTTCTGATCCACCCATGTCTGTAGTATTCCAGACCAAACCCTCAGGAAAGCAACTGGTATTTCAACCATGGCACTTTCTGGAGTAGGGGTAAAGTGCCAGTCCACATCGCGTTCTATGTCCATGAGTGGAATGAATGGCAGCACAACTCGGGGAGGCATATCGCAAGTTCTCCGGGAACCAAAGCTCGATCGGCTTGGAAGGAGTTAAGTGTCCAGATCCTAGACGAGCAATGACGGTTGGGGAAATGGGATGACGTCACCTCACATTTTCCGCGTTGTCCGACATTTGGACATATTTGGTCGGGCGCGGTTCTTAGTCCCTACTTGGTACATTCCTTCTTTCCTTCCAATGACCATCCACCACGATAAGAAGTAGCCACTCAGTTCGCGGAGTGGGCGATCCTCTCTAGAGAGGCGTGGAGTGGGTGCTCATCAGACGGGTCAGGTGGCGTTCAGCGGTGAGCTGGCTACGACGACTGCCTCACCTTGACACTTTATGCTGACTTACGCCCAGATTGCTTAGAGGCTCGGAAGGCGAGAATTGAGATGGACCCTAGGGATCGCTGATGGAAACGGGAGACTCGGGCTGAGGTTGAGGGGCAGGTGCGACGTGGCTCGTCAGTCGAGACTGCAATCTGACCCTTTGGCTTACTGGAGGTGTTGATGCACAGCGCCAGAGATGGTCCTAGATACAATAGAGCATTGTTGGTTGATGAATGAGGTACGTCGGGGACTTCGTTAGGAGGGGCGGTCGACTGTCTGACTTCTCGTTGGTTGGTCCGGTAGCATACAGCTCCCAAGAACACTGACATCTCACGATCCGAGCGGTCTATGACGAAGAAGATCGGAGAACTTGAGCATTAGTTTTTTTATGGGCAAGGTAAGTCGTTGTCTGCTTGGGAGAGTCAGGTCGGGGCTGACCTCTCGTGGGGCAACAGCGCGCAGCTGGAAGACCTGCTTGAGATCCCGATGCGGTCCACTTCCTTACAGGAGGCTCCTGTCCGATGAAACGGGGCCTTCTTGCGCCAGTCACGACCTCACAGGTAGGCCGTTGCGCAACACTGGAATCTACGCTAACACCGACGCTGACTAGTACTTGCTAAGGCATTTATAGATGGGTGCTATCCGTCGTCGCTGGTACATATGGTTGTCCCGATGGTATGTTTTATAGAGGGCTCGGTACCCTCGATGGGTCTGGGTTTTGCGGTTCCTTCGAACGGCGCGAGTGGGACACGCGCTGTATCGGGGAGGTTGTCCGCGAGCCTTAACAATCCCAGGTGGACCATTGGCGGAGAGTACGCCGCACGGGCAACCGTGAACCCGAAATCCGTTAAGAACGCCTCCGGTATGATGGGGCTCGAAGTCGTAACGCGGGCCTCCTCGTTGGTGAGCCCTGGTAACGTTCTTCGACTTGATCGAGAACGGCTAGACCGCGTGCGCGCATGTACATACTTTGAAATAATATATATCTACACTTTGATGTATTGACCGGGTATTGTACGTAGTAGTTGCCTTCGCAACTGCCTGCTAATGTTCAGAAAACCGGAGCCCCGCAGGGTATCAGGGATGAAATAGCGCTCGAGCGGTGGTAGGACTGGCTTCATCGGCGAGCGCGAAATCCACTGTTGTACTTCCGCTCAGTAACATTGCCCGGAGGACTTGAGTATTCGTGGCCGAAGCCCACGCGAGTAACTGAACGTGGAAAGTGCTTGGACAACACGTCGAACAGTTCGTCCTGTTTCCCTGCCGTTACTGTAATTAATGAAACAATGCAATCTATGCATGTTTCCCAAGTTCTTTGTGGGGTTTCGTGAAATGATGAACACAGAAGGCCTTTGCCACCGCGCTAGCTGTTCTTGGGACGAAGGTTTCCATCATTACATGCATAAGTCTCGTGCTTCTCATGGCGGATCCATCGCTCGCTAGGCATTCGTTAGCATTACTCTCATGCATATTTCATTCGTCCGAGATTATGGTGACAAAGCACGCCTGACGAGCCTAGTCGGGCATAGCAACTGGATCTGCGGTGTTAGCGACGACTAATCAGAAGAGAAGTTGCCGTTCGTTTCTCACCGGCTCCTAGCTTACCCCGCCATCACCCCTCTCCATCCCTCTAACCCAAGCCCGACGCAACCAGTTCATATCATCTTAAACCAATTAGAGGGACTTTAAAATGAATGAGATTGTTGGTCAGAAGGAGAAAGCAAGTGGACCGACAAGCGAAATTGCGATCGACGAAGTTGAATCCGCTCTGAAAGGTCTTAGAATCCGTCCGGTGAGCTTATGCACTCTATACGTGTCTCAAACGGACGGTTACGGAAGACTAACAGCCGTCTGCTTTAGAGAGAGGTTCTTGAATCTCTGGGCCATCTCCGAATTGAAAAGGCCCGAATTGAACCACTCGATAAAGAAGCCGCCAGAGGCGGGAAAGCGGACGTGGAGGCTGCAATACTTGTCCCAACAAAGCCAATAGATTCCCAGGAATGTGGTGACACTCAGTATGTGGCGGTTAAGAAGCTACGCTTCGATGCGGAAACCGATGACGATCGTGCTCTTGCGGTGAGTTTGAAAGGAGGTGCAGGGAGGAGTGTGGGGGGTTCTGATACCTTAGCTGATAAATTACTCAAAGCCATTCGTTCACGAAGTCCATCTTTTAAATGAGCTCGACAACGAGCACGTGGTAGAGATCGTTGGCTTCGTCGAAGACGTCACACAGGGTGTCGCTTGGATGGTGTTTCGTTGGGAGAAGAATGGCAATCTTCGAGAGTTTGTACGGTCAGCAAACTGGGAACTCCCGGAGCGGGTGTCTTTGGTAAGTGACCTCGCTTGTATTGCAGATGCGTTGTTTTCATTCTTCAGTACACAGATAAATGACGTTGCCACTGGACTGCATTATCTTCACGGAAGAAACCCACCGATTTGTCATGGGGATCTCAAGTCGGTAAGTTGAACGAACATCCTCTCTTTCTCTAGGCTGAGGATCATCTAAACCCAGCTCAACATTCTGGTAGATGCGGGCAACCGGGCGGTCATCACAGACTTTGGCTCTGCTCGGGCCGTAGATTCAGGAACAGGAATAGCATCAACGGGTGCTTACTCTACTGAGACGACGGAGAAACCGCATCGACCCGTTAGAAGTTCACCAATGACGGAGCCACCTAAGGCCGACGTCGCTGCATCCGGCAAGTCCATCACCATCACCAGTCCAGCTTGGACCGTTCGATGGGCAGCCCCCGAATTGTTAGAAGGAGATCTACCCGGATTGCCAAGTGATATCTGGGCCTTCGGCTGGATTTGTTGGGAGGTGCGTCGGCCTAGAATGGCGGCCAGCACCCTTAGCTCACGCGCTCCCAACCGGCCTAGACGATCACAGGCAACTTTCCATTTAACGAGGAGAATGATTTTGCTGTTGTCCGGAGAGTCATGACGATGGACCTTCCAAATATTAGCAACGATGCTCAACTCAAGCAAATTAAGACGCTTTCCAGTCTTATGGAGGAGTGTTT
>WSTX01002826.1:490-15915 GCA_019633405.1 Tulasnella sp. 408 | reverse complement strand
AACGCTTACTTAAGATCTCGTGGACCGTTCGAGAAGGTGCCGCTGGGGTGTCGTTTTGGACATGGGCGGACGGGAGCGCTTGGCGTGGCCCTGAGAGAGGTCCGCAGGGTAAAAATTAGTAACAGGTGTTGTAGAGGAACATAAAAATGCTTTTTGAGACGCTTACCTAATATATTATAACCCGTTCCCCTGGGTAGCGCCGGGGCCTGGCATCCTGCTTGAAGGCGAACGGACGGGGTGACGGCGGTGGGGGTCATGCGAGAGGTCAGGCTGCCTAGAGCCAGTGGAACAGCGAGGAAAGTCGATGGTGAAGGTGAGGTGAAGAGAGATGAGTCGGGTGTGGTGGGCGGTGGAGGGGACGTTTACGGGAAGGCTGGTGGCAGTGACGAGGGGTTGAGCGAACGCGCGGCAGGGGCCAAATGGGGATGCTTACGTAATGCCTGGTTCGACGTTCAAGGAAGGGGACGCCGACGGGAAACGATTGCCTAATTTAAGTGATACGATAAGCTAACGCGTCATAAGAAGGCTTACAAAGCTTACCGAACGTATGTGGTGACCTCCCATGACGATGAAGTGCACTTGGTTCGACGGTGGACGAACGGCCGTGGCGATCGTTGCGGTCATTTGCCAAGTCGAGCTGCCCTATTTCAGGAATAAGGTTATTTAACGCATCATGAAAATACGTCGAACGGTTACCTAGCGTATGCCAAGACAGCGCCAAACGTGGCGACGGGTGGTTGAGCGGGATTTGGAGCCAGCGTTCGGGAGGGAGGGTCGTGGTGACTCGTCGGCACCACGGGGTTCTTCTTGTCGAGACCGTAGGCGATGGCTGCGGCGGTGGGTTCGTTAACAGTGACAATACACAAAGTGAGTGCGAAGTGCTTACCCGAGACTTCCTAAAGCGGCCGAAAAGGTGCCGCTGCGCTGACCTTGCAGGTGAACGAACAGGAGTGGCAGAAATACCCGCGATCGGACCAGCTATATTCGGTTAACAAACCAGCGAAACGGCTAGAAGGGAAGTCCGAAATGCTTACCAAAAGTGTATTTAAGGGTTCTCAATGTCAAACTGGGCCGCCACGTTGATGTGACGGTGACCGAACGGGAGTAGCGGTGGTGGGCGTCGTGCGAGAGGTCAGATTGGCCAAATCGGTCGCGGGAGTCAATGGACGTATCTGAAATGAGTTTTGAATGCTTACCTGAGACCTCGTGGAGCGTTCCAGAGGGTGCTGACAAGGTGTGGTGTTCGATTTGAAGATGGGCCGACATGAGCGCCGGTCTTGCTCGTGCAGAGGTCCGACCAGCTAAATCTGGTAGCAAAGTCAGTGGAATACACAAGATAAAACGCTGAAATCATACATACCAAAGCGTCCGGAGACGCGGCGCCGGTGCGGTGGTGGTTTTGAACGTGAACGAACGGGAGTGTAGTCGTAGCGGTCCGACTGCCTGAATTTGGTAATAGAGTAAGTCAACGTATCGGGAGTAAGCCTGAAATTCCTGCCTAAGCTGTTCGGAAGCGTTTCAGATTGTGCCGCTAGGGTGCGGTCTTCGCTTTGAGGGTGAACGAGCGGTCGTCGAGGTCGTGTGGGAGGTCAACAAACAAGAGGGACGGCAGTGGCGGTCGTGGAAGAGGTTGGACTAGCGAAAGCAAGGCGTCCACGCCCGCATCTTTGGCTGTCGAGCGTTTTTGACTATGCCTATCCGTGATGGAAGGACCAGCGGCACCATTAATCCATTGGATCTGAAAGCTGATGAAACAAGGTGAGCGCTGACGTTCGAGGTCAGGAAAACGAACGTACCAAGCCGTCGACCCCGTCGGTTGGCATCAAGGACGGTAGCGACGACAAATTTCGAACCTCTACGTTGCCGTCGTTGAGCCGATTGGACCTATATACCAATGAAAAACATTAGTGGTGGTGTTTAACGTACTAAAGCCAGGCTACCAGAGCAACTGACGCGTAGAGATCAAAACAACAGCGACGTAGATGTTCGAAAACGCCTAGATCGCCACTCATTTAAATGCTACGCCGGTGCCCTCTGAGAAACGGTGTTGCGGAGCGAGCAATCGAGTCGGAGCAAAGCGAGGAAGAGGTCTGCGAGAGATGTGGAGTTCAACAAAAGGTCAGCGGGCGACGCTCGAAATTCTGTGGAAGCTACGTACTTGCCGAGCTCGTCGTTGGCATCGTGGAAAGCCTGGTAGGTGGGTTGCGCCGGCAACGGCAGCTTGAAAGCTCTTCTGGTGGCTTGGAAACCACGTTTCAAGGCCGCCTAGAGGCGATGATCAGCTTTGGCACTCAAAACCGCTCAAGCGCATCTACCTTCGGCGTACTAAACATAACCTAACCTAGCCGGGCGGACTAGTATGATTGTCAATAAGTAAAGGGATCGATCGAACGAGCTCGCGAGACTCACTTGACTTAGTTGTAACCATCGCCACATGCGGCGATGGCGTTGAGGTCGGTGCTGGATGCCGGCGAACGGGGGATGGGCGTCTTATGGGAAATCAAGCGGACGAGGAATAGAATAAATAAGGAAATGTTTCAATTTAACGTGTTTGAAGGGCTCACCGGGCTTAGATCAGGCCCTCGCCGCAGGTGGCGACCGCGCTGGAGTTGGTGTTGGAGGCGAACGAATGGGGAGAAGGGGGCGTGCCGGTCGTTTGCGAAGTCGGGCGGGGGAGGATTATAGAATATTAGTAAATGTATGAGCAAAGGTTTAGAGACACTTAGCTACGCTGTATCTCGCCATCACCGTATGTAGCGATGAACGTTGGCCGGGGCTGAATGAAAGTTCTAACCTTGGTCTGGACTTGACCGAATGGGACGCTGACGTTCATTCGTGGGATCGCGCGGCAGAGGTGGTTGATATCGTTAGTGAGAGTCATATAAAAAGGGTCAAAACGCTTACCTAATGAACCATTGGGGCTCGCCAGGTGGAGAAATCGGAGGTCGACTGGACTTGACCGAACGGGAACGGATGGTGGTGCGTTCGCTCAAGAAGTCGAGAGGCTAAGTTCGGCGAAGGTGATTAGCTAAAGTTATGAAAAGACCCGAACTGCTTACCTGGAACGGTAACGAGACTCGCCGAAGGGGAGATCGGAGCTCGCACCGAGTTTGGCGTCGACGGAACGGGAGCGGGTGGTCGTGGGTTGGTTCCCTTCGTGACTTGTAGCAAGGCGTCCACGTCCGCGCCTTTGGCTGTCGAGTGTTTTTGACTATGCGTATCCGTGATGGAAGGACCAGCGGCACCATGGATCCATTGGACCTAAAAGCTGATGAAACAAGGTGAGCGCTGCCGTTCGAGGTCAGGAAAACGAACGTACCAGGCCGTCGACTATATTGGGTCCAGATTTAGCCAAAACGTATGAAATTAGTTCGAAACGCTTACCCAATGCATCCCAAACCGTTCGAAAAGGTGGCGCCGGTCTGGCGGCGTTCGTTTAGAGGGTGAACGAACGGGTGTGGTGGTTGTGGCGGTCGCCAGAGAAGTCGGATGGGCTACATTGGGAAACCGAGTCAGTGAAAACACACAAAAAGAATTCAAAACGCTTACTCAAGACATCTCAAAGCGTTCCAACTGGGGGTGCCGGTGCGCTCGGCTTGAAGGTGAACCGACGGGGTGGTGGTCGTGGAGCCATGAGGTGGATGGCACGTGCTATGCGTTGTCCGGACGGTGATGAGGGCGGGGTGACCTTCTCGCGGAGGTAAGCCTCGGGCGGTGGTAGCGTTCATTCGGGAAGCCGGACGGCTAAGTTCGGGAAATATGATTAGTAAAGGTTTGAAAAGGACTTGAAACTACTCGCCTGAAGTTTGTTATGATACGCCGAAGGGGGAGGTGGGGGTTGGGACATCCTCAAGCCGAGCACCATCGCGAAGATTTCTTCTGGAGTCTAGGACGGGAAAACCAGGTTAGTGATGTGCAACACATTTCAGTTCTGGACGGTAGGACTTACGAGTTACTCCTCGCCGTTGTGAGTGACCTCAATGACGATGTCGTTGACGGTAGACCTGTCGGTCTTGGAATCCCGGAAGCCCTTCTCGGCGGGGCCGAGCTTCGAGTGGAAAAGGTCCTGGCAAAGCTCGAAACGAGCAAGGGATGATGGAGGTGTGGGGGTCGAATCCTCGTACAGCGAGTCGATTTCGACGGAGGTCCGAGCAGCCTCGCGAGCGGTTCTCAGACGACGCAGGGCACGGGTGTTTAAGGGGAGGTCCTTCTTCAACTAGCGCTTGACATTCTGAACGAGGTGGTTGATGAGACGGTTCAAGTCCTAACCACCAAGAAGGGTGTCGCCAGCGGTGGTCTTGTCTTCGAAAATATTGTTGTTGATGCTCAAGAGGGAGACATCGAACGTTTCTCCACCAGAATTGGAGATAAGGACGCTAAGGTTATCGGGCGGACTAGGATGATAGTAAATAAGTAAATGTGTCAATGAAACGAGTTCCAGAGCCCCACCTGACTTAGTTCTAACGATTGCCACATGCGGCGATGGCGTTGGGGTCGGTGCTGGATGCCGGCGAACGGGGAGGCGTAAGCGCCCGAGGATTATAATATATAAGTAAATGCTTCAATTAAATGTGTTCGAGGGGTTCACCTAGCTTCACTCAGGCCCTCGCCGCAGGTGGAGATGGCGTTGGGTTGGAAGGCGGGAGGCGACAAAACGGGGAGAGGAAGCGTGCCAGTCGTTCGCGAAGTCTAGCGGACTAGGATTATAGAATATTAGTAAATTTATGAGCAAAAGGTTTGGAGACATTTACCTACGGTGTGTCTCGCTATCACCGTATGTGGCGATGAACGTTGGGCGGGGCTGATGAACGTTCTAACCTTGGTCTGGACTTGACCGGTTGGACGGCGCTGCTTGCGTTCGTTCGGGGGATCGCGCGGCAAAGGTGGTTTAAATCGTTAGTGAGAGCCATGTAAAAAGGGTCAAAACGCTTACCTAATGAACCATTGGGGCTCGCCGGGTGGATAAATTGGAGGTCGAGCCCCTTCTGGACTTGACCGAACGGGGACGGACGGTAGTGGCGTTCGCCTGAGAAGTTGAGAGGCTAAGTTTGGCGAAGGTGATGAGCTAAAGTTTGAAAAAGACCCGAAACTTCTTACCTGAGACGGTAATGAGACTCGCCGAAGGGTAGGTCGGAGGTCGGGCCGAGTTTGGCGTTGACGGAATGGGAGCGGGCGATCGTGGGTTTGTTTCGGGGGAGTCGGACGGCCAAGTTCAGCGACGATGATTAGCTAAAGCGACGAAAAGGACCTGAAACTACTTACCTGAGACGATAATGAGGCTCACCGAAGGGGAAGTGGGGGCTCGGGCCGATCTTGACCTTAGCCGAACGGGAACGAACGGCGAAGCGCTCGTTCGAGAAGAGGGAGCGCAGTTCTCGAACACGATGCTCTCCTCGTTCACTCTAGGCGAACGGCTGGAGGTCTCGTAATCCTCGAACAGGGTCCCTGGGTGGTGGCATCCCGTGGTCAAAACCGGAAAGTCTGGGCCCCTGCGGGACAGCTTCCGGTGGGATGGGAGAGTGGCCTCAGGAACTGGAGCTGGTGGGAGGACGGAGGTCCTTGAGGAGTCAGTTGCTGCAGGTCGGGAGGGGGAGTCGGTAGATCTTGGTAGCAAGGCGGCGATGGCGTTGGGGTTGGTGTGGGAGGTTAACGAATGCGAGAGCGGGCGTCTTAGTGGTTTTCTGGGAAGTCAAGCCCAGGAAGATTAGAATAAATAAGGACATGTTTAATTAAAACATCTTTGAGGGGCTCACCTAGCTTAACTCACACCCTCGCCGCAGGTAGCGATGGCGTTGGGGTGAATGGTGGGGGCGACGAAACGTGGAGAGGGAGCGTGCCGGTCGTTTGCAAAGTCTGGCGGACTAGGATCATAGAATATTAGTAAACGCATGAGCAAAAGATTTGGAGACATTTACCTACGGTGTGTCTCGTCATCACCGTATGTGCCGATGAACGTGGGGCGGGGCTGATGAACGTTCTAACCTTGGTCTGGACTTGACCGATTAGACGGCGCTCCTAGCGTTCGTTCGGGGGTCGGGCGGCAAAGGTGGCTGATATTGTTAGTGAGAGTCATGTAAAAAGGCTCAAAACGCTTACCTAACGAACCGTTGGGACTCGCCGAGTCGAGAAATTGGAGGTCGAGGCCCTTCTGGACTTGACCGAACGGGAACGGACGGTGGTGGAGTTCGCACCAGAAGTCGAGAGGCTAAGTTCGGCGAAGGTAATTAGCTAAAGTTTTGAAAAAGACCCGAAACTGCTTACCTGAAACGGTAATGAGACTCGCCGAAGGGGGAGATCGGAGGTCGGGCCGAGTTTGGCTTGGACGGAACGGAAGGGGGCGATCGTGGGGTTGGTTCGGGGGGTCAGACGGACAATTTCAGCGAAGATGATTAGTTAAAGTGACGAAAAAGACCTGAAACTACTCACCCAAAACGGGAATGAGGCTCACCGAAGGGGAATTGGGGGCTCGGGCCGAGTTTGGCCTTGGCCGAACGGAAACGACCGGCATAGCGCAAATTCGAGAACAGGGAGCCCAGCTCTCGAACACGGTGCTCTCCTCTTTCACTCTAGGCGAGCGGCTGGAGGCCTCGTAATCCTCGAACAGGGTCCCTGGGTGGTGGCATCCCGTGGTCAAAACCGGAAAGTTCGGGCCCTGCGGGAGTAACAGCTTGGGGCGGTATGGGAGAGGGAGTCGGTAGATCTTGGTAGCAAGGCGACGATGGCGTTAGGGTTGGTGTAGGAGGTTAACGAACGGGAGAGCGGGCTGTGCGGCTCGTTCGCGAAGTCGGGCGGACTATTAATCCACTAAGTAATATTTCGGAGAAAGTTGTTTGAGAGACTTACCTGATTGACCTCTAGCGATTGCCGAATGTGGTGAAGGCCGTTGGGACCGGCGTCGGCTGCTGACAAGGGCTTGGCGCTTGATTGTGAAATAAATGAACAGCCAAGTTTCTTGGTTAAAACCATTAGGAAACGTACTGGAAAGGTTTGCGAAATACGTACTCGACGTTATTATAAACATCTCCGAAGGGGTTGGTGATCTCGTGGGTAGCGCCAAGGTTGGGTTCCGGCGTTCCGTTTGAGGGTGAACGAAGGCGGGTGACGGTGGTAGGGGTCGTGCGAGAGGTCAGGATACCTAAATCGGGCGCGAGGGTCAATGGACGAATTGGAGAAAAGTTTGAAACGCTTACCTAATATCTCGCGGAATGTTCGAGAAGGTGCCGCCGGGGTGTCGTGCTGAGTTTGGGGTGAACATCGGGAAGAGCGGCAAGAAGGGTCGTTGAATATGGCGGACGACCTTTTGGAAAGCGTTGAGTTCTTCGAACTTGGCACGGGTAAAGATCTCGGAGAAGCCGTTTTCGTTCTTGAAGGATTCGATCTCGAACTTGGTGGATATCTGGGAGGAGGTGAGCTGGGCGTTTTCGACTTGACGGTTGAACTTGCCCAGAGTGCGGTAGTCCTTGGAGACCTAGGTGGTAACAGACTCAGTAGAATATATATGGAATTAGTTCGAAAAGCTTACCCGAGGTATCCCGAAACGGTGGCGCCGATGTGACGGCGTTCGTTTCGAGGGTGAACGAACGGGTGTGGCGGTTGTGGCGGTCGCTCGAGAATCCGATGGGCTAAATTGGGTAACTGAGTCAGTGAAAACACACAAAGGGATTCAAAACGCTTACTGAAGACATCTCAAAGGGTTCCAAATGGTGGCGCCGGCGTGCTGCGTTCGGCTTGAAAGGTGAACTGACGGGGTGGTGGTCGTGGAGCGAGGTAGATGGCACGTGCCATGCGTTGTCCACACGGGTCTCTCCCGGACGTCGACAATCCCGCCAACGCTCTCGCACCGACCTCGGTCTCGCTCTAGCACGCGTTTGCCGTCATCTGAGTGCATTAACCACAGTATATAAGCTTATCAAATGGTCTTTGTTCTCTTACTGACTAATTTACATTTCCCCCAATTTAGGCAGCATGACCTCCCGAACGACCGCCACGACCACGACCACACTGCCGCTCGATCATCCTCAATTCGAACGCCGTACCCAACTACCATGATACCATGGCTGACACTTAAGGTAATAAGTAAATGCTATATACCATTTCTCTCGGATATCAATGGCTCGGTGGGCCTGCCTTTCACGAGGCTCGAGGCTCGAGCCACGAGCCACGAACCCTGATTCCAACTCAATTAATCGTGCGTCAGTCCCTCGCTTTCTTAACTTCTGTCAATTCTTAAGTAAGCATTTCGAACTCTTTTCTTTTCTTTTCACTGACTCTATTGCTAAACCTACCCAACCTCTCGCACGACCGCACGACTACCACTTCCCGCTCGTTCACCCTCAAATCGAGCACCGCACCCTGGCTCAACCATCTGAAATGCTTTAGGATAGCTTAGGTAACGTTTCAAACTCACTTCTAATACGTCGACTTTCTCTATTACCAAATTTAGCCAGTTCGACCGCTCACACGACGGCCACGACTGCACTGCCGTTCGTTCACCTCCCAAAAAGTGCTGCACCCCGGCGCCACCTTCTCGAACGCTTTGAGATGTGATAGGTAAGATTCTCTAGCTCATTTTATGTATTCTCACTAATTCTGTTACTAATGAAAACTATACCGGGACCTCTTTTACTGGATTACTCACTGTGTGTGCAGCGGCCGGTACGTTTCACTGTTAGAGTGGTAGATGTGGTAGATTGCAGAGGTAAGGAGTAGTTACAGTACAAGCGTGGGTATTTATACTACTAAGTGGGAAGAGTCCCACGGTGTGCACAGACCACAGCGCAGTAAGCGCAATAGCTGTGCCGCAGTCCGCAGTTGCTGTGCGACTGTGCCGCAGTACGCAGCACGGCATAAACTACTCCGGCATGGCATAAACTAGCCCGTGCGTTTACCTAATGTTGATGACGCATTCTTCTTACTTCAACACTCCCCTTCGTCGAAACATTAGTAAGGCCAATGTTCGAGAGATGTTTGTGGTGTAGAATCGATCCTAGAGGTTTGGTGAATATATCGGCGGATTGATCGGTGGTAGGAATGTATTGTGTTGTGATCACCTTTTCTTGGATCGCTTCTCTCACGTAGTGGTATTTGACTTGGATGTGTTTGGAGCGTTGATGAAAGACTGGGTTGTCTTGTAAAGCAATAGCGCCTTGATTATCAATGTGAATAGGTATGGGTGGTAGGTCGTAGTCAAGATCATGGTAGAGTTTCTTGAGCCAGGCAGCATGTTTGGCGGTTTCAGTTGATGCCATGTATTCTGCTTCAACTGACGAAAGTGCTGTAGATGTTTGCTTTGTGCTTTTCCATGCTGTTGCTCCTCCTGCTAGGATATAGACGTATCCAGTAGTGGATTTTGAGTCATTTGGGTCTCCAGCCCAATCTGAGTCTGAGAAGGCTTCTTCCACCTCCATGGTGGTCTTTGTGCTTTTGTATCCTAGCGCTTTGGAGTAGGCTTTGATTTCAGAATTAGCCTTGTATGTGAGTTTTAGATCTTGAGTACCTTTGAGATAGCGAAGGACATGTTTGGCTGTGGTTAAGTGTTGTTCCGTTGGGTTGACACTAAACTGAGCAAGTTTGTTTGTGGCGTATGCAATATCTGGTCTGGTTCCATTCGCAAGATATTGAAGTGATCCGACAATTGACATGTACAGACTTCGTCTTGTGTCGTTAACTTCTTCTGTGGAGGTGTAGAGTTTTTGGTTTGTCTCAAATGGGGTTTTGACAGATTTGCAGTCCTGCATTCCGAAACGTTCGAGAATGTCTTTGACAAACTTCTGTTGGTCAAGCCACATGGTTTTGTTCTTTCGATCTCGTGTGATTCGAATGCCGAGGTAGTGAGATATTTCTCCTAGGTCAGTCATTTCGAATGTGTTTGCCAATTCCTTCTTGATACGTTCAAGTGTTCTGAGGTTCTTGGCAATGAGTGTGACGTCATCAACGTATAAGACAATATACATTGGTTCCTTCTCCCCTTTGTCTTGACGTTGGTAGACGTAAACTCCTGTATCTGCTTGAGATGCTGTAAAGCCTAGGGCTTTTAGTGCTGCATCGATCTTCTTGTTCCATTGTCTTGGTGCTTGTTTAAGACCATATAGTGCTTTCTTTAGTTTGCAGACTTTATTCTTGTTTCCATTGGTGAATCCTTCTGGTTGTTCGATGTATATTTCTTCTTCGATATCACCATTTAGGAAGGCTGTTTTGACATCCATTTGATGAACATGCCAATCTTCAAGCGTTGCTAGTGCAAGAAGTGTTCTTATGGATTCATAGCGTGCAACTGGTGCAAATGTTTCTGTGAAGTCAAGTCCTGGTACCTGTTCGTAACCTTTGACACAAAATCTTCCTTTGTATTTGATGGGTTTGCCTTCTGGATCGTATTTGATTTTCCAGACCCATTTGCCTTTTAGGACTTTTCTGTCACTTGGACGATCAACCAGATCCCATGTGTCGTTCTTGATGAGCGATTCATATTCAGATAGGGCGGCTTTGGCCCACTGATCTGCGTCGAGTCTACTCATGGCTTCTTTATAAGTCCATGGATCCTTGGAGTCTTCTGCTCCTTTGGATGCTAAGGCATAGCTGATGTCTTCTACCGAGACTGCTAGTGACGCCTTCTTTTCAGGATGTGTGTTGCCTTTATGCATGGGCGTAAGAATGGACGGTGCATTCTTGGTTCGGCTTGATTTTGACCTTGTAGGAGAGCTTGGTGCATGTCTGCCTGCTCTAGGTCTTCCAGGTTTTCTTGGAGTCGTAGGCTTCTTCCTACTGGGTGGAGATTCTGTTATGTCAAGTATGTCTTGGACTTCGTCTTCTGAAGTGTCTGACCATGTGTCTTTGTCACGTGTTTCAGTGAAGTTGGGTGCATCTAGTGGTAGGTCTTCTACATCTGGTTCTTCGAATATGACATCTAGCGGATATGCTCCGGTCATTGTTCGTGTAGGAGTGTTCTGATGCACTGGCTTAACAGCTGATGGTATGCCCGTGGATGGTATCGACGTGGTGGTCGAGGGCGTGACAGGGATGCTTGGTGTAAGTGCTGGTTGTGAAGTCACAGGAGTTGACAGTGTTCCTAGCTCGCTTGTGGTGAATATCCTCTTATTTGGGAATTCGACTTCGTTGAATGTTGTAGTCGCTGAGCGCACTACTCCCCTTGTTTTGGGATTCCAGCATTTGCTTCCTTTTGACGTTTCGTCATAGCCGATGAATATGGCTGGAAGGGATTTAGAGTCGAGCTTTCGACGTTCATCTTTTGGTATATGAACGTATGCTCTGCATCCAAATGGTCTTAGTAAGGTTAAATCTGGTTTTCTACCTGTCCAGATTTCGAAGGGTGATTTGCCCTTGAGTATGACCTTAGGAATTCAGTTTCTTACGAATTCTGCATATGCACAAGCTTCTGCCCAAAAGTTTGGTGGTAGCTCAGCATCTAGTCGCATAGACCTGGCTGTTTCCATGAGAGTTCTGTTGTATCTCTCTGCGCGTCCATTTTGTTCAGGTGTTTTGGGATTCGTCATCTGGTGGACAATCCCTTTCTTTGATAAGTAGTCACAACATTCCTCATTGTCGTACTCTTTTCCTCTGTCTGTGCGTATGGTTTTGACACGTTCACCTGTTTGGTTTTCTGCCCATTCGACGTAGTCGATTAAATACTTCAGTACCGTTGGTCCTTCTTTGTTTGGCAGATAGTATGTCCTCGCAAGTTCCGAGTGATCATCTAGGAAGGATAGTGTGTACCTTGACTTGCCCAAGGACAAGGTCTGCATGGGACCCATTAGGTCGCTGTGTATGAGTTCTAGTCTTCTTGTCGCTCTGGACTCAGACGTTTTGAATGAGACGCGATGCTGCTTGCTTTCAATACAAGCTTCGCATATGAATTCTCTTGGCGTCTTAGGAATTGTTGACTTGATCACTGGTAAGTCGTACCTGTTGATGATGAGCTTGAGATTCTGGACTCCAACATGTCCTAGTCTCTTATGCCATGTCTCGAATGAGACTTGCTCCTTTGCTGCTGAAAGGGCCTTCGGTGCTTGCCGGAATGTTATAACGTAGAGTCGATTTTGCATTCGACCTCTAGCCACAAGAGATCCATTAGCTCTTTGGCGTATAGTGCATCCTCCTTGAGTGAATTCGACGTTGAAACCATCTTGGTCAAGTTTAGAGACTGATAAAAGTCTTGAAGTTGCTGCTGGCACATACAGCACATGTCGAATTTCAATAGGTGTCCATTGATTGTTTAACTTCGTTTCGAAGTTGCATGATCCTGATCCTTTGGCGTCCATAGATTCTCCATCCGCGACCATTATTCTTGTTGGTACTTCCATAGTTGCATACCGGTGGTCGTTAAAGTCACTTCTTTCAGGGCTGATATGATCAGTACAGCCTGAGTCAAGTATCCAATCGATTTCATCTTGATGAGTCTTAGTCAATTTCGAAGTGCGCGATCCACCATACAAGAAAAAAGAGTTGGATTCGACAGAAGATGACGAAGCTACATTGGCTTTTCTAAAGTCCGAACGAGCTTTATTCTTGTTGGAGGAAAAACGAGAAGGAGAATGAGAACGGAGAGAGGATGACTTGTTGGAAAAATTTGGACGATGACGAGGAGGGGAAGATGCATTTGGGGAAGATGAAGAAGATGAAGAAGGACGACTACCAGCACCAGAACCACTACCAGAAGGACGAGATCAACAGTCCTTGGCCCAATGACCAGACTTGCCACAGGATCTGCATCGATCGTTAGTCCTTTTGGTAAAGTTCGCGTGTGGTGTGGATGACTCACGGCGATCGTACTCGAACTGGACACGAGTTCGGACAATTTCTGGGGTGAGTTTGGCGGCGTCGTCGAGGGTAGTATACAGTGTTGACCTGAACGATTCGAAAGAAGGAGGGAGAGCCGAGAGCATATATACAGCGAAAGATGTGTCGTCGACAGTGATCTTTCCTGCAGAGATAATTCGGCGTAAGTTCTCCATTTCGTTGAATGAATCGTTGATATTATCACCTTCATTGATGGAGTAGCGTACCAGCGACGCGAGAGTATGGGTGGCAGTGACGAGAGTCGTCTTGCCGTACTTGCTACTGAGATCTGCCCATATCTTTTGACCATCATCGAATTTCAAGGTGTCAATATAGTTGTTCCAGAGTATTTCATCAATATGAAGGATGACTTGGGCACATACTCTCGCTGTCTTGGTCGCATCAGAGCTGTCGACCAGCGGCTCCTTCTTGGTTGCGTTCCATAGGCCCTTGGCCGTTAGGAGGGCTTCCATCCCAAAGCTCCATTGGTCCCACTTCTCGCCCTTGAAGTGCCACATCTTCATCTCCGTCGAGTCCGTCGTCGTAGAGGTGCTCATATTGGCGGAGGACGGCGGCGCGTTCGTGCTTGTCGATGAAGTGACCGTAGCGGGGGTGCTCGTAGTGTGAGGTGCTGTGGTCGAAGGCTGAGATGTCGAAGCCGGTTGGGGGGTCTGCTGTGGCCCACTCGTGGAAGGATTGCTGGTCGGGGTTTGACCGTTCTTGGGAGGTGTGATGGGTGACTGTGGTGGAGTCTAGAGGAGGAAAGTAGTTGTCGTTCGGATTGGTTCGTTCCGGTTCGATAGTTGTTAAAATGCCCGATTGATCAGTTGCGAAGTCGTAAAATACAGGTTCGAGAGGTGGACCGATAGACGTACGATGGACTACTGGCGACGGTAGGGTTGATAGGGATGGAGCAGAACCTTCAGGAAACTCTTCGCAATCGTTGAGTTGGTTAGGTTGCTCGTCGAAATGGCAGGGTACGTAGGTCGCGGCAGTGGTGTAGTAGTTGTTGGCGATGGGGTCGTAGTGGTCCGGTTCTCGAACGTGGGCAAGAGCTCCAGTCCAATCAGGTAGTTGACCTGTTGGTAGAGGCGTCCAAGCGTCGACTTCTCCTGGTACAGCAGCCAACCAAGGCCTGGTATCTGTGATTTGGAGAGGCGGTGTGGGAACGTTAGTTCGTGTTGCAATTTCACGAAGAATGGCTTCCCGAGCTTGTGGGCTGAGTTGTTCGAATAGGGCTGAGTCACGAAAAAATTCGAGCTCGCTGAGTCGAGGGAGGTGAAGGATGCGATCGTAGACTGATTCGATCCTGTTGACCTGTTCCTCTAGAGCGTCTAGCGCGTTGCTGAGCTCTTGGTGTTCCTCTTGTGCACCTGCGATCTCTTGCCTGACTTCTTCTCTATGTTCCCTTAAGGACCAGAGTTGATCGTCTAGGTCGTTAGAGTCGATTTCGATGGCTTGGTTAAGCGCGTCAACGAGAGCGAGGGAGATGGATCCGTCTTCGTTTACTTGAATAAACGCGTCGTTGATCGGGACGCCCGCGGCTCGTATGGTAGGGATAGATTGGGCGATGAGGGGTGCAGGGAGTTCTAACTCACTGATTTCTTCGTCAGAGTCGACGGCGGTGTCAGACTGAGGTGTGATGGCCTCCTGGGCATCCTCGGGTGATGGCGAATCCTCGTAGATTGGTACTAGCGAGGGCGGTGCTGTAGGTGATGGTGGTTCGTCGTAGCGATAACTGTTTAGTCGCTGTTGTAACTCTTGCAGAGTTGGGGACGTACGGCGTTGGATGTTGTATACGGGCTCGCCGTAGTAGTTGGTGACTGGTTGGAGGGCGCGCTGGCTCCTCTCTTCTTCCCTTTGCCTGAACTCTTCCCGGGCTTGTGCGTCTTCCCTGATGACGCGTTCGACGTACTCTTGGTAGGTCTCCTCGTCTCCTGACCACGTGGAGACGGAGTCGCGGTCGTAGTCGTTCCTTTGGCGACGTTCGGCGGCAGTTCCCAAAATCAGGTGGGCAACTCCCCTAGTGACGGCGGCGACGGTTTGAGTGAAGTGGTTCACTGTACTTCCTCAGTTAGCACTGCGTATCTGTTAGAGCAGTGTGTAATGTACTGTTGTTGGTAAGGTGGTGGGCTGTTACTGTTTCTTCTGACAGTGATTTGTACGTTGAGATAATAGCCGAGTGCGATGACGAGGGCTATATGGACGATGGTGAAGGCTTGAAAAGCAACGATGACCTTGTAATAATCCAGTGTGAACCAAGTTGTTAATATCGTCCTTGATTAGGCTTGAGCTGGGCCCATAACCTAATGAAAACTATACCGGGACCTCTTTTACTGGATTACTCACTGTGTGTGCAGCGGCCGGTACGTTTCACTGTTAGAGTGGTAGATGTGGTAGATTGCAGAGGTAAGGAGTAGTTACAGTACAAGCGTGGGTATTTATACTACTAAGTGGGAAGAGTCCCACGGTGTGCACAGACCACAGCGCAGTAAGCGCAATAGCTGTGCCGCAGTCCGCAGTTGCTGTGCGACTGTGCCGCAGTACGCAGCACGGCATAAACTACTCCGGCATGGCATAAACTAGCCCGTGCGTTTACCTAATGTTGATGACGCATTCTTCTTACTTCAACA
>WSTX01002825.1:0-15989 GCA_019633405.1 Tulasnella sp. 408 | reverse complement strand
AGACGGTTTGGCAGGCGGATGGCTGTCGGCCGGTCTCGACCTACTTGCCATGATGACGATTGGGAAAGCGTGGTGCTTGGCTAAGCCAATAGGACAATGAGGCGCTGAGCGAGAGAGTGCCCTCGAGATTGTGGAAGGGTGAATCACACCTTAGGAGTTGTTTGTGCGCCGCACCGCCTCGAGGCCAGCTCCGTTCCCACACATAAGGATTCGGCCCCCCGAACTCTGGAGCAGGCAACGTTCAAGTGTGGGGCCAAACTAACTCGCTCGGCAATATTGGCTACACCTGGCAGTTTTATTGAGCGATACAGAAGTAAAGTACAAAAACGGAAAGCGATAACGCGGCAAGGACAGTAAGGCGTCGAAAGACCATTCCAAATAAACATACACAACGAAAGGCAGAATCATCTCCATTCGATACATGGATTCTACATTCAACCTATGGTTAGCAACTTGAGACACAGTGAGCTGAAAACCGAATACTTACATGAGATCCGTCCCAAGTGATGATACCAGCTACTGGCAACGCCAAGTTTCCTCCAATCAACGTGGCTCGATGATACGACGAGGCGGTCTCGATCTCATCGTCCGCCCTCGTCGTAGATTGAGATTGATGCCGACGATGGTGATGATGATGACCGTGGTGGCGGCTCCGCGAACCCGACCCGTTCCTGCGACGCATGGCCATCCTAGTTGAGCGGAATCCGCCTTGCCGCTTCTGCTGCCTCCTCGCTCGTCTCAGCCGAAAGCGTGTCCGAAGAGAGCCGCAACGACGAGAACCTCCGATGAATCTCGGCTGCGGTCCGTGGAGAGGCCTGACGCTTAACAGGTCGGGGCTCCTGGTCCTGTGGGCCGCGACGCTGCTGATTTCGGGACGGTAAGACGGGTTCGGGTGGGGTTGCGGGTTGGAGATTTCCAGACGACGGTTGGTCGACGAGAGGGGGGGTGAGGGGAGGGACTGGAGGGGATTCCTTGGCTCCTGGTCGGAAGACGCGCATGAAGTCCATTCACTTGGGCTTATCCTTATCCTGATCCGACTGAGTTGATGGCACATAAGGGACATTGCTTGCAAAATCGGTGATATGCTGGGCCAGCTTGGGGGGGGGGGCGAGGTCCACGACGCGGCGACGGGGGTGCGTTCGTGCGCTCGGTCGCTCGGTCTGACGCTTCTTCGGGGACGGGGACGACGCCTTGCCTGAAACAGTGGGAAACTGGAAGAGGAAGCCGCTGAATGTCCGCGTTGAGCTGACGATTCGGAATGATAGTGGCGTTGATAACGACCTTTGGTGTAGATAACGACCTTGGGTGTTGAAGTGGGCGCGTGCATCTTCGGTGTCGGGGGCAATGGGCAAGCCGACGTCTACCCTGTCGAAGCCGGGTTTCTTTGACTTTGGGATTGACGGACCCTGCCCCAAGACCGGTAGAACTTTGGCCTCTAGACATCCTGGACTAGATCCCCCAGCGGGCCGCGGAGATGGAGGGATGGGTTTGTTCTCCACCGGTGTCCTGTCCTTGTCCACCTTTCCTCCCAAACCCCCAACGACGGTGGTCGCGGCCGTATCCTTCGACTGCCGGAATCACTGTCGCGGATGATGTCAAGAAAGTGCCTGCTGCATAATTTGGATATCAAGGCGTTCTGGCTTGCCTAAGCCACGTAGAACGTAGAGGCCCTACATCCCTCTCATGAGAGGCTGGAGAAAAGGCTCGACAGCGGGCGTATAGCTTGAACGGATGCCGGAGACGAGGGAACGTTGCAAGATTTGCCGTTGAGGCTTTGTGAGTCAGTCGAGAGTGACGATGGCTGGAGTGAGGAGGATGAGACGCAAGGGCGTGCAATGAGGGAGAAGGAACTGGAAGGGGGATTGTCGAAATTGCAATGTTGGCGGCGGACCTCAAATTCGTCGGTTCGCACGCCACGGTGGCCGAGCCTCGACGTACTGCACCTAGAAAAGACACCGAAAGGGACAATGTATGCAATAAGGTGGAGCATTAGCATTCAACGAATCACGCTATGGATCAATGGGCTTTCTGGTTCGATATGGTTTTCTTATCCGTTCTATCGGAAATGGGGATTCGCACTTGTGGCGGATAAACATTCCTGGATGTGAGCCCCAGGACGATAGCAACTAGAGAAGGAGCAAGAGGGGAGAGGGTAGAAGCGCAAAGTGCGATGAGGGAGAAGGTCGATGGGAATTTTCACGGCCCGCGCTTTCGGAAGCCCTTGCTAAACTCAGTTGTTGTTGCATTTGACATTAGTGTAGGGACGTGATCGACGGATTCGGATACACGTCAAATGAGATGACACATTGGTCAGCCGTGTCGAATACTAGCGCGCTCGATCAAGACAGGTGGGAGGGGGGGAGACCGGCTGAGAATTACCGGCCTCCAAGGTATAATTACAAATTTACAACAAACTATTGGAAAAGCCAAGGCGAGGGAATACAAAGCAACAAAAAAACACGAGATTGAATGGAGTACAGGTTGTGAAGGGTCTTGAAGGATGAGAATGTTAAAGGGGTATTCGGCCAGGGTATATTATTGGATGGGTGCAACGGTCAGCGAGGATCCTGCCTCGACCCAGCACTCACATCCTCAATGAACACTGGGGGTAAGAACGAACGCAATGTGAACGGTTTGGGAATAAAAAAGTGGGGTGGAACGATTTATGACAGGGATGATACGGGGGATGATGGGGATGACGTGGCGTGCCGGTGGTGCGAGAGGAATGAATCTAAGAGCGGAACGAGGAGAGTCAGATGGTAATTTATCGTCAAGCGATCTCAACTTCCGAGCTTACAGTATTTAGTCTAATTTGATGTAGACATTCTGGATGCTAGGTTGGGAAGGGCGGAAGCCGACCCCAGTTTCAACCGGCCTGCAAGGGGTGGATAAGTTTCATCGATAGATAAGCATAGCGATATGGACTCACTCTGGCGATGGTCCGCGGGGTGGGATATATCCTTGTTCCCATGGGTCGAAGAACGGACGGAAGGTCTGGGTTTCTCCAACGTTTGCGGGACGTTGGACGGTAAACCACCTCGGCGCCGCATTGCCCCATTCACGGAACGATGAGGCGATGCGTGATCTCAGGGTGCGAGGGTGTTGATGGAATGAACCGGGAACAAGGCCGCCTGAAAATCTATTCGCTTTTCTGGGCTTCCGGAGGGGGACTGAAGCTGAGAGGATTGGTGCATCGGATGACGGGTGTTCAGCCTCGTGACCAGCACTCACGTCCTCTCCATCGACGACTTGGAAGTCATCTCCGGCCAAACCAGAAGTGCGACCGATATTGATCTCTGCAGGGGGGAATTGGGCGACGAGGGTGACTGAAGATCCGAACGTTTGAATGGTCCGCAAATGACGAGGAGTGAAAGGCGTATCACTTCGAACAGGCGCAGTGACGCCATCGTTTTCTCTCTGGAGCGAGGAACCATTAACCAGTTAAACGGCGTCTTCGTATCTATACTTTTGTGTTGTACTTACCTCGACCAAATCCCTGCTTACTTTCGAAGAATTATCCGGGGGAGGGTAAGCAGCGAGTGTGCCGGTGTCTCCAGAGTTGAAGCCGGGATGGTCGGAGTTGTGGCGCGACTTTGAACGGCGAGGATAGGGAGGCACCAGATAGTTCTGGAGGTCGACATCTTCAGTATGGACGGATCCATGGCGCTGAAGGTACTAAAGTATCCGAATAGTTAGCTAATGTAGGCACTTGCCCGAAGAAGCGCCGTACCGTTGGTCTCATAGTCACCGGAGGAGTCGGGGGTGTGACCCTAATGACCAACTTGCAGTCCTTCGAGCCCGAAAATCGAGTGGATGGGACGGGTGCATCAGCGTTCAGGGACTCGGCCTTCAAGCCAGCACTCTCGATCCGCTCTTTGTCGATGTTTCGAGCGTCGTTCTCGGCCGAGCTGACCTCGTTGACCCTTGGTGGCAAATAAAAGCATTGAAGAACCGGATCATACAATGATCTCTCTCAACCGGTGTCGGTATCTTCCGCAGGGTTGAGGGGTGGCGAGGGTCCTCAGCGTCGCTTGGACGATCGGAGATTATGTGGTCGTATTCGAAGAGAGAATGAGAAGATGAGGGCGATGCCACACTATCTCGCGATTTCGAGTGAAGTTCGATCGTCTCGGTATCGGCGGATTCATGGAACTATGGGCAATACAGCGCACAAGTCGTCAGTAGATGCGCGTTCGCTCAATCGTGATGGGAAAAATCGTACCTCTGGAGGTTGAGTTGTGACTTGTACGTCGGCGGCAGCAATGTGCACAACTGACCCGGAAGATGCCTCATTTAAACCAGAGTGGGATGGGACGGGTGCAGCAGCGGGCTCGAAAGATCCGCTAGCACTCTCGTAACCATCGAGAGCGACGGGTCCTGCCTCGGCCGGAACAGCCAAGTCGAGAACATTAAGGTTTTCGAGAGGAAAGTCGGAGTCGGCAAGGTCTTCCGCGATTCGTCGGGTTCGATTGGTTTGAGCCCGCAGACGCCATCTACGAGCCTGGCAGATTGACGCTGCACTCAGGTACTCACTTGCCACTTGCCAGCTCACATCCGTACAGGGGCGAGGCGTTGGAAGACTCTGGAGTAAATGGGGGACGAAGCTCGCTCAACGGAGTGATCTCGGTATTCACAGAAGCCACGGTTGGGAACTGCTGACAGGAACGAGCCTCAACAGATTCATCAGCACTGTCTTCAAGCTCAACGACTCGCGGGTGACAATCTGTGGAAGGCACCACATCGAATACGCCAGCTCCCGTAGGACCAATGGGGACATGTTCACATTGAGATAGCAACGCGAACGGATTATCCTGCGAGACCTGACGGTGACTACCGGAGTATACCGCGCTGGCTGGAGCAGGTGAAGTTCCCTGAGGACGAAAGACGTATCCGAAGGGTCAGTGGATGCATGGGTTCGATGAAGATGGAACCGTACTCGAGAGGGACTTGACGGGGTTGATGGACGGGGAGGGTGGACCTAAGTTGATAATGCATCAATAGGTGAACGTTGGGCTAACTAAGGAGAGAACGTACGGAGGGCGGAGCGGGATGATATGAAGTAACAAGTCACGTTTACGGTGGTGGGTCGGGGTCTAGTGCGGGTACGGTCAGATGCAGTCTAGACCAGAAGAAAGATTCAGTATCACTCACCTTGGCAGACCCTCTCGCCTCTGGAGACGTCGTGCGGTCCGTGGTTCCGTGGCCTCCACGGGGACGAAGCTTGGACTTCACTTGGGTCCAGTAGGGCTCGCGGACGTCGCTCGCCGGAGGGGGCTCCTGCCTCTTCCCCCTAGGAGGGGACTTCTGAACCAGAGACCCGAAAGTGTCATCATTGTATGAGCAGCGACGCAGCACGATGAGAGCGATGGAAGACAGGCGTGTGGGCAGAGGGAAGTGGTTGGACTAGATCGAAACTGAGTCCGAGTCCGGAGCGCGATGAGAACAGAGCACGTAGTGAGAGGTAAAGCGAGTAGAGAGTAGGGGAGGAACAAGCGGTCGTTCGTCCTACAGCAGAATGGGTAACGGGTTGGGACTCGAAGAGAGTTGGGGGAAGGGAGGGGGACGTGGTCTGAAGGAAAGTAAGCCTGTCGAGTGTTTGGGGATGTTATGCGGTCAGGTGTGGCTAACGTCAGAGGGCGACAAATCGACGCATCGCATAAGCAGGAACCTCGAGACCTCAATACAAAGGGCGAGCCACACAGTGGGGAGATGCCGCCGTGCCAAGGTCGATGATAGTGAGGTGGTTGCTTCGTTCCTTCGGGTCCCAGTGAGGAGAGCGTTGACGGCCGAACGGTTGGATGGACGCGTCATTGACGCGTTAGACCACGGTCCGCCTGCCCTTCGATTTCACGTGAAGATGGCTCTTCGAAACTTCGTAGTTTGCTTTCTGCTGCAGCGTGGCGCGAGGACGGAGAGAAGTGGTATTCCCCGGAATAGTGATCTTGATAAAGTTGTTAGAGTGAGAGAGCCGGGAGGCTTGTAACGAGGAAATTGAGAACTTGATGAGAGGCGAGGTGTCTTGGAGCACTAGGCAAGGTCCGACAGGCGTCTACGGTCGCTGGAATTTGAGGCGACGGTAGCTTAGTGCGTTACAGCAACTTGTTTTCTGGCATTGGAATTCGTGGGCTGAGATTGAGGATGGAGTACCGTGTTAATCGATGGCGACAGATGGAACCGACAATTGAGAAGACGGTAGTTGTGGAGAACGAAGGAGGGTGAAGAGGAAGGGAAGGAGGGTGAAGTGGAGGGGAAGTGGTCCACGCTTGGTATTGCGCACCCCATGAACAGCCAGCGTCGAAAACGTGCGGGATAGTATTGGAATGATGTCGCCGAGCGTCTTAGCAGATACGATCGAGGCTCGTCGACGATGCTGGGTGACCAGAGTCGTCGCGCACGGCACCTGCAATACGGGATTGGAGCTTGAGTCCCGCACCTGAAGCCGGAAACCCAAGTACGAAGGCTTACCTCGAAGCAACTGGCGGAGATGACCGAAGGCAGAGAGTGTACTCTGCAAACTAGTCGATAGGTACACGCCCTCCTCCAACGTTGGCGGTGGCCGAAGACCGAGGAGCGACCACAAGGCGGGGAGGACCACTTGAAAACATGCCTAGGCGGGGGTTGGCAGAGCTTCTCTTTGCTGCAGACACATTGGTTGATGAAGTGGTCAACCGCGTAAGGGCGAGACAGAGGTACCGATGGGTGCCAGTGCAGCGACCAGCAGTCAGGAACGACGGGGGCGCCTTGAGTGAAGAGGACGAGCGACGGTGATCCAAAGCGCAGGCGGTGCGGAGGGCGGTTGAGATGGCGAGCTGAGTCCCTGGTTGCACGTAAAATTCGGCGGGGTGGACTGACGACCGAACCGGCGCTTAGTATAGAGACCGCTCAGGTGAGGGTGCACGACGTACCAGAGGTGCTTACTGGTTGAGGCTACTATGGCAGTTCTCTGTGGCAGGACCTGACAGCCGGTTTAAGTGGAGAAATTCGCGGGAGCATCGGCGGCGTCAGCTAGCAGGGCGGATGAAATCAGTGTGACAGAGACAGAAACGACCGTATTCGCATACCCAGATTCTAGGGTTGTGCCCGCTGCAGGATCCAAACAGCCTAGCTTTCAAGGTTTGATGAAGCTACTCAGAGGTTACAGAGCCCAAGGGCGTGGCGTCGAGTGAGCATGGGCGCCGTCTCCGCGCGCGGTCCAGACGATGTCGGAGAGTGCCACATGTATTCCTGCAGTGGTGCAACGCGTTCAGGCCTGAAAAACCTCAAAGTGCCTGATTCTACCTCTTTCTCATGGGCGCTCAAGAAGAGGCTCCGGGGTGGCCATATGGCTTTGATGGATGCTGAGGAAGAGGGATGTTACGAGATTTGCCGTTCGGAAAGGTGGCGTGGCGGAATGGGGAAGGTGAGATACAAGGGCGTGAAATAAGAGAGGGCAAAAGAATTGCAAGAGGGGGTCTGGTGCTAGTCTAATCGGAATTGCAATTCGGGCGGACGTTGAATTCGTCGGTTCGCACGCCACCCTCCTTCGCCATTCCCCGCATTCCCCGCTCCAGCCAACTTCTCCGAAACGTTCAACTTGCTCATCGGCGGCTCTTGCTACTTGCTATTAGAAGAATCCTCACTTTTCTTGCTAGCCCATAGAAGATTCTGGCGGCGCTGGCCGACTATTCTACAGCCCACCAAAAGCAAAGTTTAAGGGTCTGTTCCAAAAAAGTGAAAATCGTCGTGCCACCAACATCAATATAGGCTGCACCACCAATCACACCCCCAAAGACATGCTAACTCGGAGTCCCTGCCACTCTCTCTTCTCATCCGCACTCGTTTCGATTGATGCGGGCATAGAAGAAAACGTGCAGCAGCGATGCCGGGGCCCGATGACTTTGCACCACTTTCAAGCTGAGCTGCGCACGTCGCTCCCCTCAGTGTCCCTTCCCCTGTCAAGCAGATCAGAGTCTCCATCCGGGAAGTCAGATCACTACTCGCGGATCTCGTTCAACACCGAGGCTAGCTACTCGATCTTTGGGATCTCGTTTGCTGGGCTCCGAATAATCATCGAAATTAGTCGGGGGCGGAGATGCAATATCGCGAGCGAACTCTTGAGCCCGTTAAGTCCGTAGGGTTTGCTTACATACGACACCGGAAACGCGGACTCTTCCGTCACTCCCTCCCCTGACTCGGACACTGCATTTCCCCCTCGCTCTCAACACCATACATCTACTCTCGCTCACCATCGTCCAAGCGCACTGGCATCCCCCTCTCCCCCCCAATAACCGCCCACTTCCACCGCCTCATCACCCCTCCTCCCGTGAAATCCTAACATGCCCGCATCCACCCTCTCTTCCCCCAGGACACATAGGCACTCATCAGGAGGCCGAGCAACTTGCAAGATCGACCGATGCTCCTTCAGCGGCACAAAGCCGCAAGTCGTCAAGCATGAAGTGCAGGAGCATCTTCTCAGGTGAACGACATGTCGCCATCTCCTGATCGACATCCAGCTCACAACACGTCCCCCATATCAGGAGGTTTTTTTGTTGCGCTTGCGACAAGACCCTCTCTAGTGTAAGCCTCTATTCTTACCCAAGGCTGTGTTGTCCCTTTTCGGCTGGGTAAAGACTTATTCATTTTCATCTTCCCTCCATCCCCGTTGGTCAACAGTTTGAAAGCCTTAGGACCCACGCCAACAGCCAGTACGTCTTCTATCCTCTATCTAGAAATTCTAATCGCTCACTGTGACTTTTTATTAGGCATTTCCGCAACAGACTATTCAAGTGCGAGACGTGTTCCACCACGTACCTCGACCCAGCGCGTCTCATGAAGTGCCGTAAGAGGCATCGTGGTCAATTCCGCTGCCCAGAACCAGGCTGCACCTATCAGTGAGCAACGGATGGGCTCGTGTCTCTCGCCCTGTGAGTAACGTTTGCTGACCGCTGCCGTGGGGTGTTGACAGTAATGCGAGGAAGAACTCGATAGTCCGCCACATGAAGACCCAGCACCACCTCGTGGCGGACGAAGACTCAATCCCGTTTGATGACCACCTCAGCAGCGTCGAGCCGCCCAAGATGCGCCGAGTTGGCTCCTCGTCCTCTGCGTCCGTGTCGTCCTTACCAGAAACCGTAGAGTCACTGTTGGGCCTCCCCTCACAGGGACCCTCCGACGACGAGCTCTTCAGGTTATCCGAAGAGAGGCGTCGAGCGTTGATGGAGCTCACGAGGAAAGAGCACGCGGATTGGATGGGTGGAGAAGACGCTTTGAAGGCTGCGGTCCCAGACTATCCCGTCTGGACTCAGCGTGATCATCCATACGGCCGCGCACCCTCTCGCGAGCCCGAACTATCAGAGCACGACGCTGAGGGAGATTCGCCCTCGTTGCCGCCAATACACGAGCTAGCCATCTCTTGTCCGGAGCAGGTCGATACTGCACTCGTCTCCACCTCCACCGGCACCCTCAAATCCTGGGTCCAACAAGCTTCACCTTCATTGCCCACCATGTCGACTGGCCATCTCGTCCCTCATACCCCTCTCCTCCTCGCTCCAACAAGTCCTCGCACTCCCATCTCTAGTACCACGCAATCATGGTACGGCGGGGGTTACTCCCATTCCGAGTCGATGCTTCCAAGCCTCATCGCACCCACCCTTTCATACCCCATCCCCTCACCATCCATGTCTTCAGACGCTTTCCACGTCCCGGGCCTCGACAATTCGGCTCTCTTCTCACCAGGCGCATCATCTCCACCATTGTCATCGTCAGATGAACCATGGCTCTCACCTGTTACACCTCGTCAAGATAATTTCCTCACTGCAACTACCGCAACATCATTCGACACTAGTTCCAATTCCGTCTAAAGCAGTCAGTATTCGGACGATGACTCGGCTCAGGCGTCGCTCTTCCTCACTCCGCCAGACCCGACGTTGGGCTCTCTCGGCATCATCCCTCGAGCTCACCGCGTCCAAGACGTCAAGCCCAGGTGCGGCATCCCCACCTACTTCGCCGATTGGCTGGAGTTCGCCAGCGAGACTTGAAACGCTCCGATGTGCCCTCCTCGCTACCATGGTTCTCAGACCCTTCGGGACGCCGCCGCCACCGTCTACGCCATGTATAATGATCCCATCCGTTTTGGTATGACGGCCGTTTCCTTTCCTCTTGATTATCATCTCCGATCTCTCAATTCCTTCCACTCGCGCCTCGGCTTCCGCTCTCCCATGCTCAAGCTCCTCCGACTATGCGTCTCTTCCAGGATCGATTCTCCTTTTTTTCTCTTTGCTCTCGTCGCCTCCTCTCAGATAGTCTCGTTCCTCACAAAACAAAATGTAACGTCCACCTTATTTCCCTCTTCGTGTAAAATTACAACTGAAGTGGAAAGGGATGGTCTGTCATGGTCCAAGACCGACATCCGGCCCTCGACTCTGCCAGCCCATTCCTCCTTTGGTGCCTTCCCCCTCCTGTTTCCCTAGATCTTGTCAAAAGATCCTACTCCTTTCCTTCCATTTTTTGGATCACCCTCACCGCGCCAAAGCAGAACCCAGATTGCCCTAGGCCTGACTGTCGTGGAACAGCTCGTTTTCTATGCTCCCCCCCGTGCTGATTGCAGCTTCATCAGTTCTGCTTATTACGCATCACTAGCCACCTCCAAAGCTTCATTTCATGTAACACAGTAGTATAATATAAAAATACGTGTTATGTTCAGGACGGACGACCCTGCTGATGGATGGAGGGCGAGAGATGGCACCGACTCGGATAGAGAAGAACTCAAGCTTCGGCGGAACTCAGTCTTGGTTGCATTTGTCGTTAATTTCGGGGGACGTAGTCCAGTGGTTGAAATACGGATCGATGAGATTGGACATCGGTCAGTGGTGTCGAATAGTTGCACTCTCGATCAAGGCGGGTGGGGGGAGACCGGCTGGGCAGTTCCGGCCTCCAAGGTAGTATTACCAATTTACAACGGACTAATTGAGCAACCAAGGCAACAGAACGCAAAGCAATAACAACACGAGACTGAAAGGAATACAAGGTGTGAAGATTCGCGAATGATCAAGGGGTATAGGGTCAGGGTATATTGACGGATGGGTGCAACGGTCAGCGAGGATCTTACCTCGACCCAGCACTCACATCCTCTATGATGACCAGGGGTAAAGGCGAATCTAATGTGAAAGGAGCGGGAATAACAAAAGGGGGAGTGGAGCTATCTATGGCATTGATGATGCGGAGGATGAGGGGGATGACGTGGCGTCACGGTGGTGCGAGAGGAATGAATCTAAGAGCGTAACGAGGAGAATCAGTTCGCAATGAATTACTAGAAGATTTCACAGTTTGAGCTCACAATATCTAGTTTAGCTTGATGTAGACATTCTGGATGCTAGGTCGGGGAGGGCCGAAGTCGACCACGGGTTGTACAGGACTGCAGGGGGTGGATAAGTTTTCGTCAATAAACGAGCTTAGCGATATGGACTCACTCCGGCGATGGTCCGCGATGTGGGACATATCCTTCGTTCCATAGATCGAACAACGGACTGAAGGTCTGAGTTTCCCCAACGTTTGAGGGACGCTTGGCGGTGAACAACCTCGACGCGACATTGCCCCGTTCACGAAGTGATGAGGCAATGCGTGACTTCAGAGTGCGACTTTGTTGATGAGATCGACCGGGCACCAGGCCGCCTGCAAATCCTATCGCTTTTCCGGGCTTCCGGCGGGGGACTGATCATGAAGTTGAGAGGGCGGGTGTATCCTGGAGCGGAGATAAGAAGGGACTCGACTTCAAATTGGTCAGAAGTGAGATGGTGGTGACGATCTGAATTCACAACCACGCTACGACGCATCCCTCGCCCAATTATGGTAGGGAAATGCTGGCGCCGATACCTTATATCAAACAGACTTCGGGTGACTAATTACATTATTGTGTATCAGGGTGAGCAGCTCATTATCAGAGCTGCTTAGTCAGAGTCTCGAGAACATGAGAAACATCAAAAATGGACAGGGTCTCATTTTGAAAGGTAGCTAGCTGCCCGTCGAAGAGAGCCACCCCATTATAACCGGTGTTCCAGTATGGTGGAGGGAGCCAAAGAGAGCGAGAGTCACCGAATGTGATCCAATGGTCTTCTGAGTGGATATTTGCGTCGAACAGGTGGCTCCAAGGCGTGTCACATCGTTGGCGGGTGGTGACATTCCAAGCGGCGAGACTGCCGTCGACACATCGAGCCAGGAAAAGCGTGCCGTCTGATGAGAAGGATACGGAGATTCCGTAGCCGGAGGCCCCTTGGATTGGTTCACCAGCCGCCATTCCGGTCTGAGGATCACAGAGTCTAATCATCCCGTCCCAGGTTGCGAATGCTAGAAGCCCGCCGTCGGGCGAGAAGCAAACAGAGATAACGTAGCTCCCTTGACCTTTGAATGGCTCACCTACTGCCAATCCGGTATGTGGGTTCCAGAGTCGCACTGTATAGTCGTCGGATCCAGATGCTAGATACTTGCCATCAGGCGAGAAGCAAACCGACCTAACCCAGTCACGGTGTCTGAGTGGCTCACCCACCACAACACCGGTCTGAGCATCCCAGAGTCGAATTGTCTTGTCAATGGATCCGGATGCCAGAAGCTTACTGTTGGGCGAGAAGCAAACAGAGATCACCTCCCTAGTGTGGCCTGTGAGTGGGCTACCCACTGCCGTCCCGGTCTGAGGATCCCAGAGTCTAATCAAGCCATCGTAGTGTACGGATGCGAGCCGCTTCCCGTCGGGCGAGAAGCAGGTGGATGCGACCAGGGCCCTCTGACTGACGGGGGACCCAGCCACCGCCGCTCCGGCCTGAGGATCCCAGAGTCGAACTGTCATGTCATCGGATCCCGATGCTAGAAGCTTGCCATCCGGAGAAAAGCTTACGGATCGAACTACGCTACCGTGACCGGTGAGTGCTTCCCCCGTTGCTGTGCGGGTTTGGGTATCCCAGAGGCGAATGCTTCCGTCCCATGCTCCGGATGCCAGGACCATGCCACCAGGCGAGAAACAGACAGAGCGGAGTCCAACACTGTGGCCGACGAGTGGCTCTTCTACCGCATTTCTCGTCTCGGGATCCCAGAACCGAATTGTCTGATCATCGGATCCGGATGCCAGAAGCGCCCCATCGGGCGAGAAGCAGACGGACATCACCCATTCATCGTGACCTATGAGCGGTTCACCCAGCGCTATTCGAGTCTGAGGATCCCAAAGTCGAATAGTCTGGTCCTGCGATCCGGATGCTAGTAGCTTCCCGTTTGAAGAGAAGCTAACCGACCGAACTGGGCCACTGTGACCGGTGAGTGCTTCACCTTTTGCCGTGCTGGTCCTGGTGTCCCAGATTCGAACGGTCTGGTCATAGGAACCGGACGCCAGAGCTGCTCCATCGGGGTGGAAGCAGATGGAGAACTTCGATTCCATCATTGTGACCAATCAGTGGCTCCCCTACTGCCGTTCGGGTTTCCGGATCCCAGAGTCGAATGGTTTTATCTGTGGACCCGGATGCCAGACGCTTACCATCAGGCGAGAAGCAAACCGCCGAAACGGAGCCACTATGACCAGTGAGCGGCTCACCCACTGCAGCGCCTGTCTGTGTATCCAAGAGTCGAACAGTGTGGTTGTCCGATCCAAATGCCAGAACTCTGCCATCCGGCGAGAATGCAACACTGAGCACCCTCGCATCTGCAGAGCGGGTCCAAAGGTTTGATTGCCATCTTGACATCTGGTGGCCGATTAGCATTTGAATTTTGGCATGTTTGCCATACAGCCTCCACAACTCAGTCTCCGTGGGACAATGGGGGAGTGCTGAGAAATAAATATGGAGTGGCCCGAACGAAATCGGCTCAAAGAACGTGGTGGTGAATCGTTGGACGTCAGCCCAAAGGCCAGCAAGAGGGTCATGATCGGGCACCTCTCCGGATGTTGGCTTCAAGCATCATTCCACTTAGTCTGACCATGTTCAGAGGTTTAATGGGTTGATCAACTCACCAGAAGCCATTGCTGAACACGCCTTGCTGACATAATCGCCTCCGTTGTGACCCCCATCAAGCTCATCACTTCGAGCCAGTACATGATCTTCTCATTACTGAATGTTTTGAAATCAAACAGGCTGGCGGTAATCACACTTTCGCCCGATTTTAGCCACTTGACTCCTTGGGTCAGGTGGGTGGGCCATGCTCGGCAGCAGTACTGAAGACACCCGGATACCTCCTGCTCCATGATGCCCTGAACCTCCAAGCTCGACTTTGAAAGGTCCGACAGGTTGCAAATATTCTCCCTCAGACTTTCGATCATAATTCTGAAGCACTCCCCAGCCAGTTGCTCATGACACCGAGCAGAATCAACGTAGAAAGGTTGTTGTCTACAGCGGAGCTCGCTGGAAAGGAGATCGTGGATCGATGTGTGCATCAGACGCATTGATTCAGCGGGTGATTCGGGGATAAAGAGGAGAGAGTTGAGGTCCGCGAGAATGTCTTTTCGCAGAAATGGGATAATAGGATCTGGGTTCGCTTCATCGAAGATCTCATGCTTGCCATGCAGAGTGGCCATGACTTCGAGTGAAACAGGATACGGTGCCACCACCAGAGTTCCCAGTACGCGGAGAAGGATATCGTGCCTGGCAGGGTCTAGCCTCACGCTATCAAAGGCTTTGGACAGGATTTGGTGGTACAAGTCATCCAGTCCGCGCCATGTCGATGGGCATTTCAGCAACGCCCGCATCCGGTCTATGGGCGAACCAAGGCCAACGTATGTGACTACAGTGCGTGCCCATTGAAACAAGCCTTGAGACATTTGAACCAGCTGCTCAATGTCTCTGGATGCGGGCCAATCTTCTTCGAGTCCGTGGTCATCCCTGATTTGGGTGCAAGCGTGTTGGATGAATCGGGCTAGGTCATTGTTGATGTCCGGCGCAGAATCCAAGTCCTCTTTATGCCATTGTTTAGCCTCGAGATGGAGACGGATGGGGTCCTCGGGGCGACACGTCAGCAGGAATTTGACATTGGTGGGGAATGACGGTGAGTGCTTGTGGATGAGACGGACGAAGTCCACCGCGTCTTTTGGATTGTCGCATTCGTCGAGGGCGTCGACAACAATGAGAATGGGACGGGAGTGAGTCTTCAGCTTTCCAAACGGAGCGACGAAGAGGTTCTCGAACTGTTCATCGAACCGTCGGCCTAGCTCTGCGATGCCCTTGTTCTCTCGCACACTCTCAAGAATTGCGTCCTTGACCTCCGGTACTAGACTATCTCCAAGCTGTCTTGCAAGAGCACAGATGACCCGATCGTTAAGAGCGTTTTGACCGCGACGGAAGTGGAAGAGTGCGCAGGACGCTCGGGATTTCCAGTTGTGTACCACGGTGGAGGCAATCGTGGATTTTCCTCGCCCGGCCATTCCGCAGATCCATAGCATTCGGCTTGCCGGAGATGTATCCCTGATCCAAGTTCCAACCTTCCCCAAGATCTCCTGCCTTGTTCCGGGGAAGCAGATGATATCCTCGATCATGTTTCCTCGCGCTCCGTATTGTCCATCACCAAGACATTCCAGGAGACGATCTCGTTCTTTCCGCAATTCCATATTTTCTATAGCAGATGCTTAGATGGTGCACTATGTTCCGGCACTGGGGCTTCTCACCGAGTTCGACTACGATATTTCGACTGTCGAGGCTGACAAGAAGCTTATTGCTGATCAATTAGCCACTTGAGCAGCACAAGCAAGAATTGCACGAACTTGAATTTCCTCTCGTGCCTTTTGAATTGTTTCTTGATACGCCTTCAGTGTCTCCGCATGGTCACGAGCCGAAAAGGCTTTACTGAATCGACCCAAGGAGCTCCATTCCTCGACCCGGTCGCCGACTTGTCCGAGCTCCCTTGGGTAATGTGTCAGTACAAGTACCCAGTAAATTATCATCAACGTATTGGTGCAACTCTGTAATGTGGCCGATGATCTCTTGTTCATCCCCATTTGACCTCTCTTTAATATTCTTCAGAAGCTTCGTCAGTTTGGATGTGTG
>WSTX01002824.1:0-16035 GCA_019633405.1 Tulasnella sp. 408 | reverse complement strand
AAAACACTTACCTGAATGGGCATTACCATTCGCCGAAGGGGGAGGTGGGGCTTCGGGCCGCGTTGGACTCGAAGGATCGTGACGGGCGGCAGTGGCGTTCGTCCCGGGAGGTCGGGCGGCTGCATTCGCTTAAGACGATTAGTAAAAGCCAGAAATAAGACCCTGAAAGACTGGCCTAATGGGTATTACGATTCGCCGAAGGGGGAGGTGGGGAATAGGCCCGCGTTGAACTGAACGAGACGGATGGGCGGCGGCGGCGTTCGTTCGGGAGGTCGGGCAGCTAAGTTCGATCAAGACGATTAGCTAGAACTAGAAGTAAGGCCTGAAAGACTTACTTAAAGGGTGTTATGGTTCGCCGAAGGGGAAGGTAGGGGGTTCGGGCCGAGTTGGACTCGAAGGATCGTGACGGGTGGCGGTGGCGTTCGGCCTGGAGGTCGGGAGGCTGAATTCGCTAAAGACGATTAGTTCAAGTTCGAAATAAGACTCCTAAAACACTTACCTGAATGTGTATTACGATTCGCCGAAGGGGGAGGTGGGGAATCGGCCCGCGTTGAACTGAACGAGCCGGATGGGCGGCGGCGACGTTCGTTCGGGAGGTCGGGCAGCTAAGGTTGATCAAGACGATTAGCTAGAGTTAGAAGTCAGACCTGAAAAGACTTACCTAAAATGGTCTTATGGTTCGCCGAAGGGGAAGGTAGGGGGTTCGGGTCGAGTTGAACTCCAAGGAGCGCGACGGGCGGCGGTGGCGTTCATTGGAGAGGTCGGGCTGCATTCGGTTAAGACGATTAATTAAAGTTGGAGGTAAGACCCCGAAAACACTTACCTAAATGGGTATTGCCATTTTCCGGAGATGGAGGTGAGGAATCGGGCTGCGTTGGACTCGAAGGATCGTGACGGGCGGCGGTGGCGTTCGTTCGAGAGGTCGGGCAGCTGGGTTCGGTTACGACGATTAGTTAGAGCTACAAAGAAAGCCTGAAAACACTTACCTGAATGGGTATTACCATTCGCCGAAGGGGAGGTGGGGGGTCGCGCCGAGTTTGGCCTTGACCGAATGGGAGTGGGGGGTGGTGGCGTTCGTTCGAGAAGTCCGAGAGGCTAAGTTCAGCGAACATGATTAGCTAAAGTTATGAACAAGACCCGGAAATACTTACCTGAAAGGGTGACGAGGCTCGCGGAAGGCAGAGGTGGAGGGTCGGACCGGGTTTGGCCTTGACCGAACGGGTACGGGCGGTCGTGGCGTTCGTTCGAGAACTCGAGAGCCGAGGTTCAGCGAAGATGATTAGTTAAAGTTAAGAAAAAAAGCTGATGATACTTACCTGAAGCAGTAATGATGCTCCCCAAGTGGGGGGTCGCGTCGAGTTTAGCCTGAAGCGAACGGGGTAACAGAGTCAGTAAAGGTATCTGAAGGTAGTCGGAGACGCTTACCTAAGGCATCCCAAACGTTCGAGAAGGTGGCGTCGGTGTGGCGGTGTTCGTTCAGATGGGTAAACGAAGGGGAACGGCGGGAGTGCGAGCGATCGGACTGGTTATAACGACTACAAGTGAACCACCGACGAAGATGGTGCCGCTAACGGCAGACTTGTCGGTCTCGGAATCGCGGAGGACTTTCTCCACCGGGTTATCATTCGAGCGGAAGAGGTCCTGGCAAGGCTCCTTGAAGCGAGCAAGGGTGATGGGGACCTCAAGACCATACACCGAAGGCGACAAGGATGACGGTCCGAATGGTCTCCTGCTAGTTGGTCGAGGCGTCGGTATCCGACAGGAAAACTCGGCGACGCCAATGAAATCGACGATGAGAGGCCGGGCGAAGTTCAGAACAAACGACGGTGAGAAGTCCCGTTAAGAAGTCGAAAACAGCGGCGAGAGATCGAGGATCGTGGCTGAGGACACTGGTAAAAAGGGACCTCGATGGATCCAGGAACCGCATCGCTAGGTTCGGGGAAGCTGGCGAGAGGTCCAAGGGGTGGTATCGGAAGGTTGATAACGGCGGCAAAAGGACGATACTGGCAACGAGAGATTGAAATGGGTTAGGGTGCGAGCCGTTTTTGCCATAGGAATAGGAGGTTACCAGAGGTTGAGCAGATGATCTCCTGTGAGCTGGTTTGTCGAAGATACCGGGACTTTTCGTTTTTGATCGTGATCGACGGTGCGGCGATCGTGACGGGGATTTCGGTTGGGATACTGTAGTGAAATATAGGGTAAAAAAGAAAAAAACGGAACGACTAAATGAGAAGAACAGAACTTACACGCTGTTGTAGGGAGTTCTTCTTGTTGTTGAGACCGTAGGTGATGGCTGCGGCGGTGTGTTCGTTGACGGTACGGAGGATGGTGAGACCGTCGACGGTACCGGCGTCGTTGGTGGCCTGACGCTGAGTTTCGTTGAAGTTGGCGGGGACAGTGACGACGATGTGGGTGACCTCCTCGCCGAGGTAAGCCTCAGCGGTCTCCTGCATCTTTCCGAGGATCATGGCGGGGATTCCTTTCGGAGTCTAGGGGCCAGGAAAGAAGTATTAATGTCATGCGAGACATTTAGGCCGTGGGAGCAGGTGCGAGAGAACTTACATATTACCTCTTCTCGCCCTTGGGGGCGAGCTCAATGACGGGACGACCAGACCTCTCGACGGAAGGTGGAGCTGCCCAAATTTGGTAAGGGAATTAGTGATCGCATCAAATCGAGCTCGAAAACGTTACCTGGCGTAGTCCAAAGCCTCCCAAAGGGCAGTGCCGGGTTGTAGCGCCGGATGAGAAGGAGGATAGGCAGAGGTGGGAGGGCCATTCTCACTCGGACGGAAAACTCGCTAAATAGGTGAATGCGTAAGTCAAGGTACTAAGAAGAGTCAGAAATGCTTACCTATAGCGGTGCAAAGCATCGCAGAAGGTTGCGGTTGGAGGCTGCGGCTGCGTTTCAGAGGAGTGGATGCGCATGGCGGTTGTAGCGATCATTCGAGAAGTCGCACCGGCTAAATTTGGTAGCAATGTCAGTAAAGATGTCGGGAAAATATTATGAATCGCGTACGTAGCATGTCTCAAAGGTTCGCCGGAGGTACCGCTGGGGTGGGGTGTTCGCTTTGCGGGTGAATGAACTAGGCTGGCGGCCGTTGGAGTGGTTAGAGACGTCAGACTGGCTGAGTTTGGCAAGAGAATCAGGGAATGTATTGGCAATAAGCTCCAAAACACTTACCTAAGCACAGCTAGAGCGTTTTCAATGGTGGTGCTGACGTGCCGCGTTCGTTTTGAAGATAAAGGATGGGAGTGACGGTCATGTGGAAAGTTAGAGTGGCTATATTTGGTAAACAAATCAGTTGAATTACTTAAAAGAAGTGCGATATGCTTACATAAGACATTCCGAAGCGGTCGAGAAGGTGCAGCCGGGTGCGGCGTTCGTGCAAGAGGTCAGACCAGCTATATTGGGTAACAGGTTCAGTAAAAAATATATCAAGTTAGTTCGAAACGCTTACCCAAGGCATCCCAAAACGTTCGAAAAGGTGGCGCCGGTGTGGCGGCGTTCGTTTAGAGGGTGAGCGAACGGGTGGGGCGGTTGTGGCGGTCGCTAGAGTCGGATGGCCGAATTGGGTAACCGAGTTAGTGAAAACACGCAAAAGGAATTCAAAACGCTTACTGAATACATCTCAATGCGTTCCAAATGGTGGCGCCGGCGTGCTGCGTTCGGCTTGAAGGTGAACCAACGGAGTGGTGGTCGTGGATCGAGGAGGTGGATGGCACGTGCTATGCGTTGTCCACACGGCCGTTGAGTATGTCCTATCTCCCGAACGTCCACTGGTGTCAGAATCCCCACAACAACCAGCCTCGTCTCACAAAGCCGCCCTTCTCGCACCTCCATCACCACCCGCACATGATATCCCAACACCGGACTCGGGAGGACAGTCGAAAATTCCGCCGTTTCGAATGCGGCAACGACTTCTCCGACGGCAGCACCCTCCGCAACCCTCCCGAAACCCTTTAGGAAGTCTCAGGTAAGCCTTTCGAACTCACCAACGACGTCTTCCGCAGGAAACTCAAGCCCGTCGAACAGGTGTTGAAAAGACTCTGTCTCTCCAGCGATAAGGGAACTGACGAGGTTCTCATCTCCGGCTGCCTCTCGGGTCTCGGTATCGAGAACACCGGCGGTGTCTTCTTCACCAAGATCATTGCCCGCAATACTGTGTATGTCCTCTTCTTCTCGACAAGCCGATTGCTTTTCTGACCTACCTTTTGCCATAGCACCCCCACCAAGCAGTCCCGAGATTCTCCACCACCGCCGTCAAGCAGCTCACCACCGCCGACAACCGGCCCACCATCGCCATCCAGCGCCATCCAGGTCTTCGACGGTTCACGTGCCCTTACCATCCTCCTCGGTAATTTCGACCTCAACGGCATCCCACCGGCTCCTGGTGGAATTCCTCAAACCGAAGTCAGCTTCGACTCTCGAGATCGATGCCAACGCTATCCGCATGGTCAGCGCCGTCGAGAACGGCAAGTCCAACCAGATCACCAACTCAAAGGCCCTCTCCCCGATAGGTAAGAGGTTTTAATTCATTTTATGTATCCCCACTTACTCTGTTACCAATTTAGCTCGTCGTACCTCTCGCCCGTAGGCCACGATAGCCACTCTCGTCCGTTCATCGCCAAAACGAACGCCACACCCCGGCGCCGCGTTCTCGAACGCTTTGGGATGTAATAGGTAAGTTTCTATAACTCATTCCATCTGCGTTTTAGGTAAGCCGTTCAAGCTATTTCCATATCTGTTACCAAATATAGCGAGTTTGACCTCTCGCACGAACACTACTGCCGGCCCTCCAAATTGATCGCCTTGAACACGTCCACCGCACCTCACCACCCTTCCGAATGGGCTAGGGTGTATTATGTAAGCATTTAACATTCATTTTTAATACGTTGACTCACTCTGTTAACAAATTCAGCAGTCCAACCGCGAGCGTGATGTCCACGAGCGTCATTGCTCTTCGCTCACCTCCGAAACAAACGCCGCATCCAGCCGAAGGCCCTCCTTTCAATGTCCTAGGTGATTACTTCGAACTCTTCTATTTGCTTTGACTAACTTGATCACTAAACCTACCTCGTACCAACCTCTGGCACGACCCACGCGACTACCACTCCCGCTCGTTCACCTCTCAAACTAGTGCAGCACCCCGGCACCACGTTCCCAAACCCTTTGGGCTTTATTAGGTAAGCTTTTTATTTTATGTATTTCCACTGCCTGTGTTACCAAACTCAGCCCACCGGACTTCTCGCAGGGCCACGACGGGCGCTCCAGTCCGCTCATCTCCCCAGCGATCGCCACACACAGCGGCACTTTCTTGAACGTTCCGCGGGATCTTAGGTAAGCGTTTTAAATTCATTTCCTATACGTCCATTGACTCTGGCGCCCGATTTAGGTATCCTGACCTCTCGCACAACCCCCACCGCCGATACCCCCGTCCGTTCACCTTAAGCGGAACACCAGACCCCGCCGCTATCCCTGGGGACAGTTTGGAATGTATTACGAACGCCTCTACGCCGTCTCTACCTTCTCGAATGCCTTAGGTAAGTGTTTCGAACCAATCTCACATATTTTTACTCACTCTGTTACCCAACCTAGCCGGTGCGACTTCTCCAACGACCGACACAACCGCCATTCGCATTCGTTCGCCTGAAACACCACCGCAACACCCAAGCGCAATCTTTGGAGATGGATTGGACCGTTATAAGTAAGCGATTCTAACTCGTTCCTCGTACCTTAATTCACATTTACATATTTAAGCGAGTTTGCCGTTCGAACGACCACCACGGCCCTCCCCCCTCCATCTGTTCACCTTCATATCCTGCACCACAACCTCTGGGAAGCTTTGAACCATGTCAGGTAAAAAACCTTGAGCTCGATTTTCATACGTTTGCTCATTCTCTTATCACATTTAGGCCGCCCACTTTCCGAACGACCACCACGGCCACCCTCCGTTCGTTCGGCTTGAAATCGCAGTACTAGGTTCGACGATGCCTCTAACTATGCTAGGTAAGTGTTTTGAATTCATTCCTGGGCTTTTAATTACGCATTTACAATCTCAATTTAGCAGGTTTTGCTGTTTGATCGACCACCACAATCGCGAGGTCTCGAACATCCACCACGACCTCCCTCCCGTACGTTCGATCCAAATTCGGTTGACCAGCCGCCGCCACAGTTGGCGCTGCTTTCACATACGCTAGGTGACCGTTCGAGGTCGTTTTATCATACGTTAGATAACCGTATTCTTGAAATAGGGCAGCCCCGTCTCGCCGAACGACCGCAACGACCGCCACGGCCGCCCAACCTGTTAGTTGACCCCCGGATCAAGTGCAAACCATCGTCGCCACCCTTTTGGAGGTCTCCACATATGGTTGGTAAGCTTTTTGAGTCATTTTATGATGGGTTAGCTGATCGTATACTTAAATTAGGTTAGCTGATCGTATTACTTAAATTAGGCCTAGCCCGCCGTTCGAACGACCTCACCCGTCGCCACATCCCTGGTTCACCCCCAAATCCAAGACAACCCCTCAAACATTCAAATACAACGCGACAGGCCTCTGCCAATTTTGACGGAGCTCTTGGTAAATTTCTTGAGTGCGTTTTCGTACGTTCAGTCCTCCTTTCCATCTTCAGGTTGAACCGGCCAAGTCGAGCCGAAGAACATCTTTTGAACGTGCTTCCATTCTCCTCCTTTTCGGTCTTGCCTCCCGCTCCTTCTCTATCCCCGCGTGAATCCTCCGCTCCACGGCTTTCCTAACCTCATCCAACCAAGACCCGAGCTCCTTCCTTCCGTCCCGCAATCGCAACAAGCACACCCCGTTCCTCCATCACCAACACCGACTTGAAAGCGACTCTCCGTATTAGTGCATAGGGTTGCGGTGGGAGCGAACCGTTAAGCGGCAAAACGTCCAATCCTTGATTATGGCATAGAAGCAGGTAAGTGGGGCCAAGAAGACGCCGGATACGGGAAGACTTGGGAACTGAGGTGCAGTGAGAGTAGGCGTGAGTGCAGTCGTGTGGAGGCCGAGTTCTCGCAGACTTGGCGCGGGCATGGCTGGTGGGGGCGTTGACGGCCGTTCGACCGGTTGCAGAGACTCGGAGGATGGAGGCTGTAACGGCTTCAGCGGTTGTAGGGACCCCGGCTGCGTGACGTTGGACCGAGAGGATGATGGCCGGGGAGCTGCCGTACTCGCGGGAGGCGACGGTGTTGCCGCTGCTTGAGGCTCGCTTGCCGTTGGTTCACTCCTATCTCGAAGGTGCGATAGGTTGTTGAAGAATCCGGAAAGTCGCTTACTTCCTCGTCGAGGCTATATCAAGAACCGCATAATATCAAGTTAGTCATCCCCGAGAAACAAAAGCGCGTTACGTGAGGGAACGTAAACTCACGTCGAACGAACGCCTACGATTGTTTCTTCGTTTCGCAGCCGATGTTTAAGCGGGCGAGAAACCGGTTACGACATTGAAAAAAGGGCGTTAGGCCCGGGGTCATCGGCGACAACGGGCCGGAGGGGTGATCGGTTTGCTTTGGAGCTTCGGCACTGTTGCTCGGAATGGGGACCGCAGGTCGAAATAGGGTGGTGGGCAGCGTCAAGGGGAGCCGGCGGGCTCAACCCCCAGCGCAGCACCCAGACCGCCCCATGTCGCACCAGATATGTCGTTTTCAAGCCGTCTCCCGAGGCATGTTTGAACGTGGCGGGTGTAATGCTGGGATGCTGGGCCGGCTTTGAGGTTCAACGAACCGGAGTTGGCGTCTTGGGAAAGGTTCGGCAGATCGGACTAGTAAAACTTCGTAAACGAGTCAATAAAGGTGTTAGAGAACAGTTCAAAACACTTGCTTAACTCCCCAAGATGCTTCGTCTGACGTGGCGGTTGCGCGTTCGGGTGGGGTTGGGAATCAAGGTACCAAATTTGGCGGCGTTCGCGTTGCGATTTAGGATGGGGCTGTCCAGATAATGTAAGTTGACAATCAGTACTCAAACAGTTCAGGAAATCACTTGAGGGACTTACGCAATGCTCTCCTCTGGACTTCCAAATGTGGCGATAGCGTGGGGCGGGGACGTAGCGGAGGATGGTGGGGAGATTGAAGCAAGGCGGCAGAGTTACGGCGGCACCGGGGTGTTTGGGCAGCACAAGGTTGGGAACGACGGCGAGAAGGCATTGCGGGTGGAAACGGGCGGAATCGTGTGTTGCTGACGTACAGAAGTTCGTGGGTGGAGGCCTCTAGGATATTGATCTGATCCAAATTTGACAGTCAGGGCTGTTAAACGTGGGCCGACGAGTGCGATCGACTTACCTAATACCCTTCCAAGCTCCTCCGAGGTCGCATATGGGACACTTGAGCGGCGTTAGAGGTCGACATACGACGGTTTGAAGGAGCAGTACAAATTGCGGCAGTCGATCTAGTGTAAAATTCAACATTAGCGATTGAAGCCTTAATAGAACGAGTCGATCGACTTACCTAATGCCGTGACAAGCACTGCCGCAGGTGGCTTTGGCATACCTGGGCTTTCTTTAGGGGCTGACCATGAAGTTTGGGGGGTTTGCAGTGGTGCGGTGATCGAACTAACTAAAGTTGGAAGTCAGTGCTGGAAAGACGGAGACAACGAGTGCGACCGACTTACCTAACATCCCGCAAAACTTCTTCGAAGGTGAAGGTGATCCGCGGTGAGGTGTGCTTGGGTGGCGGAAGGGTGAAGAACGGAAGGGCGAACCGAGGCCAGCTTAGACGGGTCAAGTCTGACGGACCTGAGGGTCGCACTAGCAAGTCGGTCGCGTGCTTGAGGTGCGGTTGGTGAATAAACAAGAGCATACGTGCAGAGCGGTGAGGGTGGAAGAGGCGGTGGAAGAGGCGCATTTCACTATGGACCGTTCAAGAGCCCTCAGGCCAAACATTCACCCGAACAAACAAACAAAGGCGAGATTTAACGTCGTGCGGGTGTTCCCCACGTTTCTTGAGAGAGGGGCGAGCAGGCACTGGAAGTGCGTGGCGGGGTGGGGGACATCGAGAACCTTGGCAAAGATTCAAACCCCGTAGCGAAAGGCGGGGACGCTGTGAGAGACGAGGAAAGTTCGATGGTGAAGTGGGCGAAGGGGGATGCATATGAGGGGGGTTATCTAATCGTGTGGCGTCGTAAGATGGTGTGGCGGTGGAGGAGACACTGATGGGAAGGCTGGCGACAAGGTGTGGCGAGAGGGGATGCTTATGTAATGTCGAGAGGTACGGTGAGGAGAGGGTTCTTACAACACGGCGGGAAGTTGTTAGAGCTGGCCCGACGACGAGGAAAGTCGACGGGATGCATATAAAGGGGCTTATGTAATTGTGCGAAGTCGTAGGACGGTGTGGCAGAGTGTGGCAGGGGACGCTGATGGGAAGTGGGAAGCCGGCGGCACGAACGAAGCGGGGACGCGTACAGGTCGGAACGGCGACGTTGAAACAGGCACCCGATGACGTTAACTTGGTGTGACGTCAGAGGGTGGAGCGGCAACGGCGAAGAAAATATATTATATCAGCATGTGATGAAAAAAAGGGAGACAACGGCGCAAGGGGACGCTGTTGGAGGAGCACGGTGGCGAGGAAAGTCGACGGCGAAAGTGGATGAGAGGGAAGGGGACACTGATTCGAAGGCCGGTGACAGCGACGAGGTACGGTGATGGGGAGGCTCTTGTAGGGGATGACAGCGAGAACGCGGTGGGCGGCGATGTCATGTAATGTTTGATTTGAACAGGCATCACGTTCGAGGATACAAGGGGTAAACAAAGGCCAGGGGCACGGTTTGCAATGACCGGATCAGATGAGCGATAACAGTAAACAAACGGAAAAGGAGGCGGGGACGCATAAGGTTGGCGGTTTGAAGAAGCGTCGCGTGGGTCGGCGCGTTCGAGAAGATATAAGGGACGCTTAGACAAAGGAAGGGGGACGGTTTGGAGCGACTGAATTAGATGGGCGGGAACAATAAACAAACGTAAACGGAAGGGGGGACGCATAAGGCTGGCGGTTTGAAGACGTGTCGCGTGGTCCGGGGGTGAACGACGGTGGCAGGAAACCCGTTCGAGAAGATGAAAGGGACGCTTAAAGTAATGAAGGGGACAGTTTAAATGAGCGATAACAATAAACAAGAGGAAAGCGAAGCGGGGACGCGTAAGGTTGGCGGTTTGAAGAGGTGTCGCGTGGGTCGGCATGACCGACGATGGCGGGAAGCGCGTTCGAGAAGATACAAGGGAGGCGTAAAGAAAGGAAGGGGACGGTTGGGAGCGACTGAATTAGAGTAGCACTGGCTAGTAATAAACAAGGGAGCGAAGCGGGGACGCGTAAGGTTGACGGTTTGAAGAAGGGCAGCACCGACTAAGAGTGAAGAGAGGGGAGCGGGGACGCGTCAGGTTGGTGGCTGGAGGTGTCGCGTGGGTCGGGGGTGAACGACGGTGGCGGCAAGCGCGTTCGGTAAGATGCAGGGGACGAGTAAACAAGGAAAGGGGACGATTGGGAGCGACTGAATTAGAGTAGCGCTGACCAGGCGTAAACAAGGAGCAAAGCGGGGACGCGTAAGGTAGACGGGTGTGAAGAAGGGGAGCACGGACTAAGAGTAAACAGGGGGGGGGGGGGACGCGTAAGGTTGGTGGCTGGTGATGTCGCGTGGGTCGGGCGTCAACGACGGTGGCGGCAAGCGCGTTCGGTAAGGTGCAGGGGACGCGTAAACAAGGAAAGGGAACGATTGGGAGCGACTGAATTAGAGTAGCGCTGACCAGGAGTAAACAAGGAGCAAAGCGGGGACGCGTAAGGTAGACGGGTGTGAAGAAGGGGAGCACGGACTAAGAGTAAACAGGGAGGGGGGACGCGTAAGGTTGGTGGCTGGTGATGTCGCGTGGGTCGGGCGTGAACGACGGTGGCGGCAATCGCGCTCGAGAAGATACAAGGGACGCCTAGAGCAAGGAAGGGGACGTTTAAGAGCTGAGTGGGGACGTTTAAGGGTTGAGTGGGGACGTTTAAGGGACATGTTGGCCGGTGCAGAAGAGTGGTACCCAGAGGGGGGACGTATAACTTGCAGGGGTCGTATCTCGGGAACGGCTGCAGTTATAGGGATGATTTATACACCGTTCGAATCGTAGAATTAAAGGCTATAATATATCAAAATAACGTAAGGTAAGGTAATGGGGGACGCTATGGTATTCGTAAGTGGCGCGTAGCGCCACAACGCTGGAAAGTTCGAAGGTCGGGCAAGTTGGGGGACGTATATATGAGTGCTAGGTATGTAGCTATTGGGTCAGGTAAGAATTCTGGGGGTGGGTGGTATTGGCAGGGCATGCTGGGGGCGATTTGTATTAGCGGTACTTCCAGCAGGTGCTGGAGAAGCGAAGTTATCATTGACGACGGCCGAGCTATCCGAACGGCGGAAGGAAACGTACTTGCAGCAGATTGACCAAGAGAGGCGCCAACTTTAAGGGAAATAATGGCCTTAGAAGGAATGATTGCCGCGAGACACAGCTGTGAGGAAGGTGCCTGCCAAAGGAGCGTATCAGGGTGAGACGTCTAACTAGAGTTAAGCAAAATGCCAGCGAACCGAAGAATCCTTGAAATTCATCTGAGTATACGTCCCCGCGGAGATCGACGTTGAAAAAGTAGCCCTCGAAGATGGTGTGTTGCTGGTACCGTACCTATTATTGACTTGATTGGATATTTGTGTACCAGCAAAGTTCCTTCCTTGCTCGCTTTCCTCCTCCTGAAGGCATCTAGCCGCCTAGGTAACCTATAGATAGTCTGGGTTGCAGCGCAGCGTACTTCGACGTTGCCAGAAATCCTGAACGTAGTATACAGTAGTGATTGGGGCATTGGACACGGCTACAAACGGTGAGATATTTACTGAATGGGAGAGACTCTTCGCGGCTATCCAACAGTCCGATGGATCGTCAGGGCCCCGTGAGGCGGGGTGAGGTATTCGAAATTCTCAATATCGGGACGAGTCCTTGGAGGGAAAGGAGGCAAACCGGCGGCCATTCTTTCGCATTCGTCGTCGGCTCCGAGGCTTCTTGGGCTCGCTTCTCTGCGAGGTTCACTGCCGAAGGTCGGAAGAGGGGAGTGGCGGAGGCCGTGGCTACGAAGAGAATAACACACATGCAGCTGAAGGAGCTTGAGACTAGCACGCATTGGACAAAGCTGGGGAAAGGGGGTTATTCGTAACAAGTGGGGTGTTTGCAGGGCGATAGTGTTAGTTTGAGGGTGTTGAAGGCTGGCCTGACGATAGAAAGGGACGGACGTAAGGGTGAACACTAAGTATAGAACACTAAGTATATTAGTAGTATAAAGACAGGGGCGAGAGCGACGCACTAGAGCCGTTACCTTTAGCACTTTCGAGGGCCGGAGAAGTGTGGGGGGAGGAGTGCTCAAGATCGAATTGCAAAATGACAGTAGCCGCGTCCCGCAGGAATGGGACGTCTATGCCAATATCGTTGTAGCCGATGCAATTGGTACTTTGGTCGAATTGGGGTACGACCCCATGAACTCAAAGGTCTGGGTCATAATACCAGATGGGCCCTCAGAGCGGTTCCTGAAGTCGCGCCGATACGACAACATAACTTACGCTAACAGAACCACAAGAATCACAATACGCAATTAAATTTAACACCATAACCAATTCAATCCTGATTATAATGGTGTAGGAAACTACAGCGGGCGCCGCGCTCGGCGTTTATTGCTCGCTACCGACGACGGAGGCCACACCGGAGGTTGAAGCAGCACAGAACAAAGATCTAGACCTAAACTTACCATTTCGCTTTCAACACACATGCTCGTCGCGAAAGCCTTGGCGCCGGTGTTATTGGTAATGGTTAAACCGGTGAGCAGAGTATCAGGTCGCCAGCCATCAGGATAAAGGACGGCCGGCATCCACGATTTCTGGTGGTGCACCAACCGCGACTCCAATGACAACCTTGCAGAGTATTTGGGGACCATTCTCTTTGCAACGCCTTCTCCTCACCAAGAGAATTGCGGAGGCACCAGCGAACGCCGGGCTGGCATTGCCGGCATGGTTAGACCCGTCGTTCTTGATGGCAGGTTCCAACTTGCACGGGCTCTCAGTAGTAACTCCACCGCGAATATCGCCCTCGCTATCCACGACGACATCCTTCTCCTCTGCGGACTTGGGATCAAGCCACATGGCCTTGCCCGGAACGATCTTGCGCTTGAACTTGCCAGCTTTTTGAGCAGCAGCTGCTTTTCGAACGACTTGGCAGCGAAGACGTCCTGTGCTTGGCGGGCGATTGAACCGGTCAGTAGTCCACGACGTTTGCAAAAGCTATACCTATGGGGATCATACATTCGTCAGACTCTCGATTGGAGATGACGGCGTCGGAGAACTTTTCGGGTAAGGCACCCGCATCGTAGCCAGCGGTCACGTCTTCGAGACCAGGACCTGCAAATGTGAGCCGACGATACTGCGCCAGTAAAAGGGAGAACGAGAGGCGCGAGGTTCAACCGTACCAATTCCGATGTCAATCTTGGCAGCTCGGATCTGGTTGGCAACCTGAGTGCAATCGGCCAGAGCCAGACCGGAGCTGCAATGCCGGCTAAGGGTGTTGATGGCAGTCGAGTGCGGAGTGGCGGCGTATAGGGCTGCCGTACAAGCTGCTGAGGCTCCTCCACCGAGAGGGAAAACATTACCACAGCAATGTCTTCGATCAGCTTGGGAGGTAGCGCATGAACCGAGGTAAGAGCTGACGTTCGAGGTCAGCAAAATAGACATACCAATACATCGGTCCCGTCGCCGGCACTAGAGACGGCAGCGACGACGACTTTTGGATGTCTACGTCGCCGTCGTTGATCTAATTGGAGGTAAATGCTACCGAGAACGTGAGAGGGCGTTCAAGATTTGAAGACTAACGTACTAGAGCCGTTGGCATCTATAGAGACTAAGACAACGGCGAAGTGAACGTTCAAAAACGTCTTTATCGCCGTCATACACCCCAATGCTCGGGCGATGTCTTTCGAGAAGGAATGTTGAGCGTTGTTGAGGAAGCGAGTAGAGGGGGTCTGTTGGGGACCCCATTTAAGCCAGAATCTAATACAAAATGGTCAACGGCGACGTTAGATTTCAGAAGAGCAACGCACCGAAGCCAAAGTACCCGAGCCGTCGATCTCGTTGTTGGCGTCGTGGATAGCGTGGTAGGGGTCAAGCGAAGGGCGTGGGACCCGGTAGATGTGCTACAGTGGCACCGTCACCTCTCCGCTTTTTCGTTTCATTAAATTCATTTGCGTTGGACACGCGTTCAAAACCCCTTGCCTCTGACAACCTACGATGCCCACAATGCTCAGAGAGTTTGGAGAGCCCACCTTTCAAATGCACAATAGCCTGAAGCCTATGGACTTGCTTGGGAGATCAAGCTAAACGGCACTAGTCAAGCCCGTCTTACTATCCGCTCCCCTAAGCTGGATCGCAGTTGAGGAGATTTTGCGGTTGCCACTTGGTGTTGCCGGCGTTGTTCGTACTGCCCTCGACCGTATTGCTGACACACGCGAGGCATACGATGAATGCAACATGCCTGATGCGGTGGAATTGGGCCATCGTGTGTACGTGCAGGATCTTCTCGACCGGCTCCACGCTGAGTTGATCGCTTCATCGGACTCTAAAATCAAGTGCAAGTACGACTCTATTCTTCGGAGTGCAATACTCATGGCTGGTAATTGGGGTGTGGACTGGCATGATTTTTTTTTCTACGAGCTACGGTGCAAAGCGCTGAAGATAAAGCCATATTCTAAACGTCAATCTGCTATGTACTAGATTGCTTTATTGCAGTGTGTTGTGAGCTAAATGTGCTGCAGACTATGCATTTTCGGTACTTAAGGTCCGCATTTTCAAGATGTCGGAGGCAAGAGCCTGGAGGAAGGCGGTGGGCTGGGGTCACCCAACCGACCGTTTTCGGGTTCGCTAATGCTGCTTTCCAAATAGACCCAGGGTACATACCTCGCCGGCCTGATAGCATGGGATTGTGTGCCTATCTCTATCCCAAATACTGGGAGGTCGCATTCGCCAATAAGTTTTCTACCACCGTTCCCTGATAGATCGCAACCTGGGGATGGGTTGCCGGGCATCAATTTGTTGCAAGGTGAGAGGGGACCCGTATTGAGCAACCCAGAGCGCTGAAACCATCATTTTGGGAGTAGATACATGCCTCGATGATAATATTAGGCCATCAGAGAACCAGGAAGGGAGGCAGGAAGCTAAAGAATGGGTCACCACATCCAGGGCCAATTGCAAAGGGTTACAACTGATGAGCTACACATTTCTTTGCGCATTCCACGTTACTAATGAGGCTGAAGGTCTTATTCCTGAGGGAAAGGGCGGCGTTCAGTCTCCCTTGACAAAACGCTCTGACGAAGAGGGCCCGGAAGACGAGCTGGCTACGATGGAAGAATATACGACATCCACGGACGAGACTTCCCATGTGCTCTTGTCTCTTCCGGTCCAGTCCAGCCTTGGTTGAGAGGCGATCCTACCAGTTCTGGGGGTTTAACGATCTGTAACAAATCAGTAATCGGTACCATTCGGGCTGTTTGGTTATCGGACAACGAGTAGAATCGACCTAAAGAAACATTGCTGTGGTGCCTGTTACCTTGTATGGCACTACCTTGCAAAGTGTTTTGACGCCGCAAAGCCTGGTTGCTGTATTGGGGCGGTGGCAGCTCTTTGCACCCAACAGGAGCTCTTAGAGGGTTGTGTTCGAGTAGTATATGTATTAGCGAAAGTAACGAGGCTATCCAGCCAACTTCTTTGCTGTACATGTAGCTAGGAGATCCTCGAAATGCCCGCTCTTCAAACACATGCCACGGAAGACTCCTCCCTCTCTTTGGATGAGGTTTAGAGGTGTGTCGAATTCAACAATCCGACCTTGATCCAGGACGATTAGCCGATCATAATCGATAATCTGGCAAGGCTCGTATTAGATCCCACATCAAGATCAAGGTATGGGACGCTCACAGTGCGGATACGGTGCGCTATGGTGATCAGCAAAGAGTTGGAGAACTCTTCCCGAATCGTCCGCTGAACCAG
>WSTX01002823.1:0-16094 GCA_019633405.1 Tulasnella sp. 408 | reverse complement strand
TAACTGGGCTTGCCGGGAGCTAGTCAAGAACGCACTGCAAAATCGTCGCTCGCTCGAGTCTAAGAGGCAACGCGGCGCTCTCGTCAACAAGTCAGCCAGCCCTATCAAGGCTTCGGAGCGCGAGGGACATGGCCCGCGTTCAAATGTGCCATTGGAGAAGCCCGAAGGACCCGAATTCGCCGCTGATGGCAATTGGGGACCAGAAGCCGACGACGATAACATATATTGATGAGCGTCGGGCAACAGAATTAGCGTCGTGTCCTCCTCAGTCCGTAATTGTCTTCTCTGCCCTACGATACTTTACTTATTTCTCAGCTGATGAGTCTGTTTCACAATCATCATAGTTATCTCCTAAAACGACTCTATAAGAGAGGTGGGGTACGAGAAAAGGAGGACGAGAGAGCATCTACATGATCAAGAACGCGTCGCATTACGATTTTGTATCACATGAAGTGCCATCATCTACATGGGTTATATGATCTGCCATCGGTCAAAACCGTCAAGGCAACCCTTCAGGGTAGTCAGTATTACCCTCAGTCAAACCGCCGTTCGAACATAAATAAATACTATATCACGAGTGACGTAGATTGACCTCGGCAAGGCGCTCGAGCGCCCACGCTATTCCTGGTTCACTGCCGATGTCGATACAGATCTGCAAGACTTCCGAGTAGAGTGCTGCAGCTTCGCTGTACTCTTTTCGAAGCCGGTGCACATCAGCCAGACCGCCCAGGGTATCGACCCTCTCTGCTTGATTTCCGAGTTTGGTATGGATTTGAAGGGCTTCGGAGTAAAGCGGGACGGCCTCGGTAAACTCGTGTCGAATTCGATGCACGGTAGCAACACCCCACAGAGCAAGAGCTCGTCCGGTCTGAGAACCGATGTCGCTGTAAATTTCGAGGGCTTCGGAGTAGGATGCCATGGCCTCGTTGTACCTGCTTTGAAGCCGTTGAACTTGTGCGAGGCCCCAGAGAGCTTGAGCTCTTCCTAGTCGATCACCGAGGTCTTTGGAAATTTGCACCGTTTCAGACTAGAGAGCGACGGCCTCGGTGTACTCCCCCCGTTACCGATGTACATCCGCCAGACCATTAAGGGCTGCGACTCTTCCAGATCGATCTCCAATCTCGGTACGGATTTTTAGGTCTTCAGAGAAGAGCGTTATGGCCTTGTCGTACTCGTTTTGACACCGATGCACTGTAGCGAGGCCCCAGAGAGCATCAGCTCTTCGTCTCTGCGAGCCGATGCCAGTAAAGATGTGAAGAGCGTCGGAGTAAAATGTCGTTGCCTTGTCGAATCGGTCTAGAAGCCGATGCACGTCCCCGAGACCCCATAGAGCATCCCCCCGTCCCCTCTGATCCCCGGCGTCGGTATAAATTTGAAGAGCTTCGGAGTAAAGCGTGGTCGCCTCGCTGTACCTATTTTGAAGCCGATGCACGCTGGCGAGGCTTTCCAGAATGTGGGCCCTCTCCGGTGGGTTCCCTATGCCAGCGAAGACTTAAAGGGCTTCTTTGTAGAGTGCAATGGACTTGCTGTACTCGGCTCGAAGTTGGTGGACGGTAGCGATACCCGATAGAACATTAGCTCTCCCACCCTGGGCCCCGATATCGGTGTAAATTTGAAGTGCTTCGGAGTAAAGCTCGACGACCTTGCTGTACTCATTTTGAAGTCGATGTACGGTAGCGATACCGAGCAAGGATCCAGCTTGTCCAGCAGGGTAACCAATATCAATACAAAGCTTGAGGGCTTCGGAGTAAACCGCAATTGCTTTCTCTTACTCGCTTTGAAGCTCATGCAGCTGAGCGAGACCCCACAAAGTGTCGGTTCTCCCACCTTGTGAGCCGACGTCGGTGTACGTTTGCAGGGCTTTCGAGTAGAACTTGGCAGCCTCGCTAAATTCGTTCCGAACCCGGTGCACATCACCAAGAACCCTTAGGCAGTCCGCAATTCCCCTTTGGTCTCCGATATCCGTGCGGATCTGGAGATTCGAAGCAACAAGTCGTGGCCTGGCTCAATTCGCTTTGAAGATTATGGACCACAGCGAGCCCCCACAGAGCATTGGCTCTTCCTTTCTGATGCCCGTGGTCGGTATGAATCTGAGGGGCCTCCGAGTAAAATGAAATGGCCTGTTGGTACTTCTTTTGAAGCTGATGCGCTTCAGCGAGATCCCACAGAGCGTTGGCTCTTCCTGTTTGAGAGCCAGCGTTTGTATAAATTTGAAGGGCTTCGAAGGCGAGTATGATGGCGGTCTCGTGTTCGAAGCGAAATCGATGTACACCAGCGAGACCCCGCAGAGCGTCGGCCTTTCCTTCGTTACCTTCGTTGTTTTCTTTGTAGATGCTCAACGCGGCGGTAAACGAGGCTGATGCGTTGGGGCAGTCGCTTTGGTGCAGATACATATATCCGAGCTTCGTCAGAAGTTGGGGGGAACGGTCCCTGGAGCTTGGTGTATCGCTGGTCGTTCTGAGGGATGGAGTGATTTTTGGCTGTATCAAGTGGACGGGGATCAATCCGATGTACATCACCGTAAAGTTGCGCTACATACCATCCAAGATGTTGATTGTAGACAATCCTCGGCTGTTGGACGCTTTCTGGGGTCGATACTCCAGCACCGGGCCATAAGGAAGCAGAGTTCCTGGATCAACGACAGACGGGCATCTTTCGTGATGATTGGAAGGTCTCCTGGAATAAGACGATTCACCACAACGATGTCTGTTCGGGCGTCTTGGAACGGAATGAAGTTGGTCATGACCTATTCTCAGCGAATCTGTCTGAGTCGCCGCCCTGAATATGAAAAGGATTTAGCCGCACCTCGTAGGCTATCCACCCTAAAGCCCATATATCGCTCCCGAGACTGGACCTTTCCTCCATCACTAGCTCTGGAGCGGCCCAACGAAGGGTATATTTGTTGCCTGTGAGCGTTATTGTACTGGTGGAGGTGCAGTAGGCTGCCTCAAGTGGAGTCGTTCCTTCGGTCTCGCCGGGAATTGGGTCTGGCATTGCGTCTCCGTTCTCCATTGCCTGCTTGTCGTCAGTCTGGTTTTCCAGACGACGAGCAGAGCCAAAATCCGTGATTACAGCGTGGTACTCGGAATTGACTAATATGTTGAGCTACAGAATTGCGCAGTTAGTAGAACGATAAGCAGCTCGATGATCATGACCGAACGCACAGATTTCAAATCATTGTGACAGATAGGCGGACTTTGGCGATGGAGATACCCGACCCCTTGCGTCACGTCGTCGATCTATAGTGCAATGTATTAAGCGCGGGTTGAAGGTGATCAGCATGGCCTCTCACCAGCGCAATTCGCTCAGGGATTTCCCAATCCCTCGAAGCAAGAAAATCCTTCAAATTTCCGTTCCCTTCCCATGGAAAGATTAACCAAATCTTATCTTGGGCTAGGTCTTCAACAAATCCTTCAAGTCGAATGATGGCCGGATGGGAAAGTCCAAGCAAGAACTCTGATTCCCTCAATGCCGACTGAGAGCCGGTGAGGACACAAGCTTCGTGACAGGACAAACTATTCTCATCACTAATAAGCGTTCTACGTTGGTATCGCCTGCGATCTTCAGTTTCTTTCCTGCCACAAGCTGTTGGAGCCGAAGAAATGGTCAACGATTGGCCGTGATACTACTGAAAGACAATCGCTATCTGACCTTTCGCTCAGAGCTTTGACGGACAGACTCCTGACTTTCATACTTTTCTCCTTCCCCCTCTCGTGGTTGTTGGAGCCTTTATCTAAGCGCCTATTTTGATCTTCACTCTCGTTCTGTTTGTGGTCGGACTGGAGACGCTTTCATTTCCCTTGTGCTGAGCGATCGGGTCAGACAGCGGGCGCTGGTCCTGGGCGAGTTTCGATTCGACACCAGCGAGGACAACGGCGGAACGAGCAGTCAAAAATGCCTTCAAAACGGTCGCGTTTCCTCCTCGAAACGGGCGGGCACCTCCAGGGAATTCGAGCAAGGAAGGATCAATTCGCCATTGGGCGAGGGACATGAGGTTATCCCTCTAGATACGTGGAATTCTCTTAGCGGAAACCTCTAGCCTCCCGCACAGGGGAAGGTGGGACGCACCAATTTAGCGCTTGGCTGGAATAGACCAAGGAGATTTGCTTGATCGAACCCTAACGTCCGTTGAGGGCCAGGATTGAGCCTTTCTTCTTGCATCGAAATCTGAGTGGGTTGGGGCTCTGTTCTAAACAGTGGAGGGAAGAAGCAATTGCGCGTTTGAGAGCAGGACGTGAACTTGAAACAGGGGCGGGTTAAAAGGGCGCCAATGGCGCCAATTGCCAAGTCGTTATCATCCCGAACTCGTGCAGTATGCTCGCCTGCCCTTCTACTCGGAGCGAAAGGACGCGTGATCGCCGGCCAGGGTGCTTCTTGTGCTTTGACTTGGAAGGACCCAAGCAGGTACCGCCGCGCAGGATCGACACTACCGTGCCGCGAGATGGAAGAAACCGATTACTTGTTCGGGTGGAGGCGATCGATGCCCAGAAGACAATCTCGGAATCGCCTGATGGTACCCACTCCTTTCGCTGTAGAGGACTGGGTTCGGTTCTCGAATGTGGAATTCAGTCGGGCGGCTCGAGTCTGTGAAGGAAGCGAAAGTTTGCGTGGCACAAGCCTCAACTTGGCAGGCACGGGATCAGAAGGTATTCCTTGGCGCTCCGTCGACTTGATGTACATTACTCCCCTGGGTGTCGATCCAGACCTTTGAAACGGAGGTCAAGTACTGTCTGCCAGCGGGCTTGGGCGTGCCGTGCATCGCTTCACATTGTTAGTCAACCTAGGAACAGAGAGTCGGCGATCGCGGCCTTATACCCGAGGTGGCCGCTCTTGCCCGCAAAGTCCGACCCTCAGCCAGTGAGGACGGTATAGACGCTCCCACTCACCACCAGCCACGGTCTCTGTTATACCAATTCCATACACAGCGTCTTTCAATTCATGTCTTTCCCAGCTGTATCGGCCGTAGAGTAGGAAATGATTCTCGGGCATTCCCTATGTCGTTCCACGGTCTCTCCAGATGCGATAGATTTATGTCTTTGAATACTTATGCCTTTAGAGCTCTCCAAAACAGCACGTTAATTTGGTAGCGTAATTAATATTCGGGGGGTAGGGGATGGGGCTAGCCTTTTGCCAACTCGAGTACCCCGCTAAAGCGGCGAAGGCCTTCCAGAGTAGAGAAGACATTCCCCGCACACATATCTTCAGGATATAGATCGCACGACTATAAGACAAGATAAATGACCCTGGGTTTGCCTCACCAGGAAATCTGTGGTAGTATTTGCTGGTGGGAATCGGAGGGTGGGCGCCGGCAGTGACAATATGGGGAAGGGAGGGCAACCGTTACGTAGGCATTTGCCACCGTGTCTTGCTCAGCTCCTTAGAGTCTTCTCTGCTCCCCTATGATTTCCGCCTTCTTCGCCAATCAGTCTGCCTCGCCATCGTTGTGGCTGTTTCTTGGACGATTCTGGAAGGGGTCAGGGTACAGGACTCCGAGGGCGGAATAGCAGTTATCGAGCCCGAAAAAGGCGTAGCATTACGATTCGTTCATCATGTAAAAGTATTATTCACATATAGTATACGATCTGTCATGGGCTCGATATTTGTGTTCGTGTCGGGTATCTCGATGACACCTCACGTCAACTTCTCGGGGAATCTGCGGTCAGCGCTGCACCCTGTCAAACCACCAGCTACCGTCCTTGTATTCCAAATACACAGAAATATTGGAGGAGTTTTGCCTCCATCTGGTACTTGGCTGGAGCACGCCAAGGGGACTTTCTTGGTCACGCCTGGACGGCCATTGGGGACGAAGGTAGGGCATCTTTTCTTGCATCAAAAGTCATATTGGACTTGCAAGTGTTACAATTGTGGAGGCTAAGTGAGAGCATTAGAAGAGTGGCCACGAGCAAGTGAGTGTTTGACAACAGCGCGTGGACTCGGACTAGGGGGCTTGGGAATTGTGTCAAATCCCTCATCGTCCCGAGCAATATGCCCGCCTTCTTTTCCCTTCGGAGCAAGGGAACGCATGATAGGCACCACATTCATTTCATGGACCTTTGATTGGGAAGGGTCGTCAGTGAAACTAGTGACAATGCGGGGTTGTTCTGTGCAAGTTCAACGAGCCCTAGAAGAGGCCTTGCAAGATAAGACGGGGTTAAAAGCTGAGCCTAGGCAGCAAGTTCAGCCCAGAAGGTGACTTCAAAACTGTCTCATTGTAATCGCCGCTCAATTTTCTATTCTCGCTGGCGACACCTTCCAATCTTAGAATCGTCGGCGCCGAACCCTCTCGATCACTGCATTCAGCTTTTCCTCTGCTTCCTTTGAGCTCAAGTCCACAAGAAAAGCTGGAGCTCACTCGTGGCTCGCAATTATACCGCCACGTGAAGCGGGAACGTTAACAGAGCGAAAGCGGCGGGGGCACAGCCTCCACTTGGAGCGTGAAATTGTAAACTTGGCCAGGCCGAAGGGTTTCCCCCCACAGATTTTGATCAGAGAATGATTCAATGGGCTAGAGAGCCTACGTCGATCCTGAGAAGAAGTTCACCACCGATCGGTCGGCGCTCTTTCGCCAAGTGGTGGCGTCTGTCGGCGATAACGGGGTTAGTAACGGGCGGTCTTCAATGGCAAAGTCTGAGCTTCCATTCCAGCGCAGAATATCCTGGATAGGCGTTCTTGGCGTCAGCCGTGAGATCTCGTATGTCATTTTTCCGCACTTCATATTCGACAGTTTGTATTTTATATATTTACTCCAGAGCGGGGAATTCGCGCTTCTGCACCGCCCCGATCTCAGTCCCCTGGCTGTTAAGTGCGATTGGTTTATATCTTTATCAACAATGCTATGGAGTTATTCAATACATGCTGCTGATACTAGGGATAAGACCATCTTCTGTTGACGGTCTTTGCCGCCTTAGTCAGAGGGTACACTGCTTAGGGCACGAATGCCGTGTCCGCCGCACAGAGGGTCTTCACTGCACACAGATCTCAGGAATCGGCAGTCCATTCCGGATCGCATGCTCTTTGAGACGAGCTAACTGTTCCTCCTTCATCTTCGCCTCTCCTGTCCACCGGGCGGGGGCGATTCGTTGACGTGGTACCGTGGGCCTAAAGTCAAATCGGTCTTTCCCCAGCGCTCTCAGAGTCTTCAGCTCTACGAGAGAAAAGTCATCTGGATTGGAGCGGTTGAAATTGAAAGATTCCTTCAAGCCAGCCTAGATAGTCGCTTTTGTGAGCTTGCGGAAACTCGCACGACGCAAAGCAGCGAAAACACACTACACTTACCGGAGGGTTCGTGATAATCCTTGGAATTCTCAGCGAATTCTTGCTTGCTGAATGAAGCATTAAGGGATGCATCAAGATTACATCCCCGACGTCTCCAGTCAACTCGACGAAATCGCCTTCGCATTCTTTCAACCTCGCCATGAAGTCGAACTTTTGGTCCCCCTCACCGAGGCCAGGCAGCAGACCCTCAGGATGACTGGCTAATAGCTGAGCTACCGAGGCGATGCTGCGAGGAGCGATATATGTACCGCCTCCGTTCGGTAGGATCTTGGAGAAGATTGGGATGATGAGGAGAGCCTGTTCGGGCGAGTCGAGGAAGTGAAGGAAGAAGTCCCCTGAATGCGCAAAGAGATGAAAGGGATGTTTGAGTCAGTGTGAAGGAGGAATTTTAGACAAGGTGGGAACTGACCATCGCAATGCCAGTTGTCCAACTCTTCAGGAGGAACAATCTTGCCTTCCGTCTCTGGCGAGCCAAAATTAATTATGAAGCTGGATAGAGCGCAAGAGACAATCAGATAGATGGGTTGTGACAATATTCACTCAACACTCGCCTGTCGTTCCAGACTGAGGTATTTTCGTTGATGCGTTCCTCTCCGCCCAGCAAGTCACACATGGCTCCCCATCTTTAGAATCACATTAGGACATGCGTACCGCACGATGAATCATACGGCTTCCCGAGAAACTTACGCTTTAGGGCTGAATTCTTTGACTTTACGAGGTCGAAGCCTTGGCAAATGCAATCGCTCGGAGGTCCATGTGGACTTATCTTCTGGATCGAATCCTAAGCGGACCCACCTGACAACAAACGTCATTGAGCTCGCGTAGTACGCCTAGCCGACCCCTCGACACGTACAGATCCGCTGTCATTTCATCGGCTTGCTCTTTGGTGAATGCCCTGGGAATCTTCACATAGCCGCGGTCTAGGAAGTGCTCAACTTGTTCGGCTGTCGAGAGTCGAAAAATGCCGCAATGCGGCTCAGGCTCAGAAAAGTAGCCCAACGTGTCGCACATTCGACATGCATACCAGTGAGATTTTCGTAGCTCTTCACCATGTTTGCTCAGAGAGTGTACGCGGGGGAGGGATTTTCGAGTTCGGCGAGGCAGCGTGCAAGAGCTGAGTGATCCATTTTATACGTCACCAAAGCCGAGTGATTGTAAATAGGAACCTCCACTAGAAGCAGCTTCTACCTCCACTTAAAGGTCACGAGTGATAGTGCTTGACTGCCTAGTAAATCCAAGTCGATAAGATCGACAGTTACTAGTTTATCCGACAGGTCCATCGGGCCGAATTCCAAGAGCCGTCAGCCAGTCGGACAGGCTGCCGATGCTCCTTTACCCCATCAAGCAACAAACAATGTGTGTGACTGCAGGCTGAAGGCGTCGACTCAAGGGCTGAGGTGGATCAGGAGGCAAGGGTGTGGTAGAGATGTGCAAAGGATGTGCCAACACTAACGCCACAACTGAGGGACAAAAAAGGCATCAATTCCCGCGCGTTTCACAGCTCCCATGAAATGTACACGAAGTAGCCGTGCCCTTTTCATACATCTCCAGCCATCGTGAAGGACGCCTTCCGGTCATCCTCCTCGTGTTTTGGCACCGAGTGGTGGACGGGAGCAACGAGCGAGCGGAGGTCACGTGATTTGAGAGGCGGTGCACCGCTCGGACATGCCGTTTTGACCAACGCCGCACGCGCTGCAAGGCGGGAAAGGCCATATCCCGTGGCCCCCGACCAGGCCTCCAGCGGCTTAGAAACACCCGAAAAGCTGCATCCTTTCTGTGCGGAACATACCGGTTCGCGGAAGCTTCTGTAAATATTGCGCAAACCGACTTGTTGTCTGAGGCTTTTTTGCCAGGACCTCGAACACAACCACAACAAATCCCGCTCGTGTACGAAGGCGGTGTAATGTCACGCTACTCCACACGACTCATTTTGTCGTTGCCAAGTTCCATATAAAGGAGGGCCGACGCCAAATTCCTCCAACTCATAACTACAAACCCGTTTCCTCTCCGTCGCTCCTCTTACATCGCATATGCGACTCAATCTATCTTGCGAACATGGCGAAGTCCCCAGGAACCCGCTCTCAGGCCGCATTGTCTCTCGAACCGACATAGTACACTACGGCGAACTTACCGACATCGCGCAGGGGGAGTTCACTTTCGACAACCGGACCACCCAATCTGTCGCAATCAAGCGTCTTCGCTGTGTAGGAGGAAGGCAGAGATACGATGACACACTCTTGAACGAGCATCTGAAGGCAAGTGTACATTCCTGATGTTTACGTTTATGGCAACATCGCTTACGAGTCCCTTCCACTCAATTCTAGATCATTTTGGAACACTTCCCGAAATGGATCCGACTTCGTCATAAGAACATCAACCCAGTTATTGACTTCCAGATATCCAGTGAACCCCTCATCATCAACCCGTGGATCAAGTATAATCTCTCCCGTGTTATATACGGATCTAAAGGAGACCTTGAGCTCATGGACCTGAAGGCCCGCCTAGACAAGTGGTCCGTTATCAAGGACGTTTGCGACGGGTTCGAGTTCCTCCACACCCATTCACCACGTCCAATAGTGCACGGAGGACTTGGAATGACTACAGTCTTAATCGACGACAACAACGGTACGATCTGCGCCAAACTCAGCAATTTCGGTCTTGAACCCATCTTGCGGCGGATTAGCTTTGACACCGTCCTCACCTCGATGAACGATCCTCATGAATATACACCTGCTCCTGAAGTCCTGAACGGCCCTCCGCCAGCTTACGAAGAGGCGATTGGAGAGGCTCCACCTGGCATGGAGGACGACGAAGACGTCGTTGCTCCAAGCGGGATGACTCCAGCTTCGGACATCTACGACATTGGTACTTGGATGCTCGAATTGCTCAGCGAGAAGACACCTTGGTTGAAGTTGAGCCGAGCTCGGGCTGTCATTGCAACCATGAACGGAATACGACCATCTCCTGCGGACCATCCAGATCTTCCTGCGAACCACGCAGCATGGGGATTGATTCGGAGATGTTGGGCTCAGGATGCAAAGGAGCGTCCTAGCATTCGGGCAATATCTGAAACTGTACGTCTCATTCAGTTCCGTTAGAAAGTTGGCATTCCCCTAATTCCCGGACGGACTTTTCTAGGTTGACCTAATCCGGCCCCAAGAGTTCAACACTACAATATTCTCAGAAAAGGCGGGATCTTGGGACTCGCCAGCTAGATTATAATAAAAAATACTTTCGTTGTGGTTTCTCTTTTCTTTTTCCTTTATGAGGCTGGCTCCACCATCCTCCCCTTGCCGTATATCCCCTTATCCATACCCCTCAACCCATATACCCTTAGCAATTTGTATCTGCTACTTCGGCAATTGTATTACTAGATGTATATTTTCACTTATGCATTCATCTTTAGAGCTGGTATCCAGCAAATATGTTGAAGGTCTGCCCAGCAGGCTTAGCATTCAAGTTGACACCCACTCGCCCGTTCCCCACTACCTGTTCAAATTCTCTAAGCACTTCATAGGACTTACTGCGGCTGTGGACACTCTTCGGAGTCTGTTTAGAGTTTGAGTCACGAGGACAGCACGCTACCGATGTCCTACCCCGCCCCTGTGGCAGTGCTTCTGGAAGTTCTGGCCAAGCAATCCAGGGGCCAATCCTATCCCTCCGTAAAGTCCTCAGCAGTGACGCAAAGTCAAAATCTATGCTTAGGGGTCGTCGAGGCCACCGCCGAGTGTTGGTCAATAGAATTAGGAGAAAGAATCGATGTTCAGAGCCCTCCTCGAAGCCCCCCTGTCCGAGGTTTGTCCTATTCTTGCTTGTCCGAGCGACAAGGGAAAGGGCGTGAGGAAACTTGGAGACAGCAAATCCAGCGCATTTTCATTTCCGAATCGTTGTTTACGAGGTGCTAGGGTTTGAGTGGCCGTTGACGCGGCTACTCCGCGTTCCCACCTTACCCTCATTTGGAACAGTCTAAGTCCGAAGTATTGTTTTACCATAGACCAACCACTCCTCGCTTGAGGAAATACAGCGGCAGGAAACAACTTTTAGAACCTTCCTACTACGGGCCTCCGGGGGTTACCCAGGTTCTGAAATCAAGCAGGAGGTGAATTTGTGAATGAGCGTCGGGAGCAATATACCTCTTCGGAGCCGGCGCACAAATCCCTCTGGCACAATGTTTCACTCGAAGCTAGTACAAGAGTTTGTGCTGGATGCTTTGTTGGGCGGCCTGAGTACGTCAGCCAAAGTGCAACTAGCGTCAAGAGATACGAGGTTGCAAGCCACCAACGGTTGATTGGCAGTGTCACTCCAGAAAAAGTGCGACCTGAACTATTTGCCTCGTTAGCCCCAATGTAGCTATGCCTATGTAGCTCTGCATAGACTTAAGCTTTGGGATCGAACCCCCGCAAACGATTGCGCCAATTACTAGCAGAACATATTCCTTTAGCTTGTCATCGCTCGAGGACGCAACTCTCATCGACGATATTAGAGTAATGGTGAGACTAGAGAATAAAGCCCATTGATATAGTCAACCATGGATGAGAAGATCTAAACGACGGGATTCCAACGAGTTGGTGCCACAACAAACGGAGTCTAAGCATTCTTCCGGGTGCCGCACGTGCACGCACTTCACAACCATACTTAGCCAACATTCACTACTAAGGCTGTACTGTAGTCAAGGCAAGGCGTACTCTCAATTGCACCCACTGCGCCTCAGGTATCCACAAAAGTTCCCAAGGATGAAGGGGGATAATCAGGCAATGAAAAGGAAGGCTCCACCACTGGAGCCGTGCTCCAAGAAATGGGCTACGACCCTCGAAGAGTGATCCATCCGTCCTGGAGGTGAGCTGAATATGCTCAGCCGAGAGGTTTACTGCAAGGGAGGGTCATTTACCATCCAATCAGCATCCGTCACCTGCCGGCGTCTCGTTATCTCCGCGATGTTCAATGCTGACCATCGGAGGCAACGAACAGTCGCCCGCGGAACTAAATTCGAAAATATGGCAATGGCCCGCGTGAGCGGTGGTGTTTGCGACTGGAGGGTCGATTCATTCGCGTACTAGTCGCTTCTGGGTCCTCACATTCCTCAAGCATTCGGTCGTTCAAATTGGGCCGGTCTTCTCACCACCATTGGTAGCCCTCTTGTCGTCTTCCAGAGTTTTTGGGTCGAACAAGATCCATGAGGTCAGAGAGACGCGAAGATCCGGCCTTGTTATGATCAAAGCTCAGCTTGCCGACGTCCGGCTAGGTAAGCGACCAGGCAGTGCAGCTAAGCCATGTGCTGCCATGTTTCTCGGCAACCGCAGCTTGGCAACCGACTGCGCCCGAGCTTTTACACGAGCCTATCGAGAAGCGTCATCAGCAGTCGCCGATTCGAGGGGTTCTTTGAGATTATGAAAGGGAGTGGCGTGTACAAACGCCTGTTCGAAGTCCGACTTGTTTGTTCCGCCGCCTAAATTATGATGGTAGGACTGGTCGCCCACACCCTCGTACCCAACGACTGCTACAGCTCGTGCGCACACGCTCTCCTCCTTTCCTATGTCAAGGCACACTTTAAGCTTCTATTAAAAGGATAATGTTTGTCTCGATCGGTTAGGCAGGGCTGCCACCACCGCAACAATTTTGGGACGATAAGGGATATTGAAGGGGGAATGCGAGAGTGTTGTGTACCAAAGGCCGGTATCAAATACAACCCCGCCAGGGAGTTTTCACAATGATCCAGAATTCATTCAATCCATCTTCCGGGATTGGCCAGGAGGACTATGCGAAAACAGGTCGGCCTCAAAGGGCCGGAACAAAATTCAGAACGACTCATGACAGTAGAGTTAAAAGCCGACTCTCCGATCGGTTTGCAAGTAAGGCACCCCAGATGCATCGACAGCTAAGGTAGTCACGAAGCATTAAGAAAAGCTTCAGAGTGCCGAGAACGTTCAAAGCATATGATAGCCTTGTCCCATTGGCTAGAGAGTTATATCCAGAGCCCCCGCCTCCTATGGGGTGAGTACACATATCATTAATTTGTGCAATTCCTTGAAGACTGGGTGGTGGATAGTCCGGACTAACGAGTTCCGGTCCGCTTTGTGTACTAAGACGATCGTTCCGAGTGATTGCTCCCGGTCTAACAATCCGATAGAAAGAGGTGATGTATCTTGGACATTTCTTTTCATTCATAGCCGAGCGTGACGCCGTTGCATTTCTGGGGCGGAATGGCTGGTCGAAAGTGTCGTCGTTGTCAATGTGAACTCCGCCAAGCTCCGTCAGCGGATAAACGTGTTGCTCCAAGTTGGGGTTTAAGCCACACACACCCATATCCCAAGTTCTGCGCCCTTGATATCGCGCATCTTCAACATATGGTCTCAACCGAAGATCACTCTGCAGCAAAGGTGATTATCGCGGCGTTTAACAGGAGAGTATCAACATGGGTTGCTCGTACAATATTGGTAAAAGTTCAAGGTGAAATCAGATAATATAAACATTTAATTAGGTCTAATACTATGTTCATTAGAACAATCCAACCTCGGGCTCGCCTCGGTCGTCCGAAACTTTTCGTCAGGCTTCGGAACGCCTGATGGGTTGATGGCGTGGGCTCGGGACCAGGGACCACCTGCCACAGCGCGATGAGATGAAAGCCTTCGGTTCAATATCAAATGCCATTCTGATCCGCAGAGAAGCTTGAGTTACTGTTGGCACTACCGGATGCCCGTAGTGGCAGGTCCCCATTTGAGATTACAGTTGCTGCCGTTACCACGGCCGCTGACCGGGTCGCGTCGTTGACTAGATCAACATGATATTCGTGCCTCGTGCCGGAAGGTCCAGCAACACCGGGCTGCGCGTAGCCTGGGTAGGCCATCTCGCCGCCGAATCGTTGAAGTTGGCGCACGAGAGCATCTTCCTCCTCTAGCGCCCCAATTCCTCCAAATTGGTCCCAGAACGATGGATCGTATCCAGCTGACTGCGGCTCTTCGCGCCAAACGCTAGGGATGTATTCTTCTTGGATGGCGGCTCGAGCTTTTCCTTTATCCTTTCTGACTGGTGAAGTTTCTGGAACAAACTCCGTTTCGTCATGCTCGACCTGCGCCTGTGGGGGTGAAATGATATAAGCTCGAGCAAGGTGTATTTCGGGATGATCTTTCCGCGTACCTCCTGCTGAAGGTCTTGCTCACGACTATTCGCCATTTTGTCCGACCCGTCCAACAGGGAAGAATGTCTTTCTACCCCAAAATTTTCCGCTTCGCCTCCTCGACGAAGTCTCCATTCGTCATGTACGTCATGGCCTAAGCTTCTACCGAACAGAGTCAGAGCAAGGTCGATGTTGGACTCGAAGTCTGGAAGGTCCGAGGTCTGGGTTGGCCATTGACGATAAAATCGCTCGTCCGGAGCATCCCAAAATGCACCCTCGAAGAAGTATGGATATGGGAAAAGTAGAGTCCTTGGGCGTTGAATAACGAGCATAGTAGAATCTGAGTGAGTGCTGGAGTGATATCTGGAGTGTTGCCATGCTACTCACTCTCACTTGTGGGAGCTTTTAAGGGACTGTGGCTCACTGGTATGCGTCAGCGCCGAGTCTGTCGGGATTTGGTTGAACGGTTTCATAGCCATCCCAAAGGGCGACGTCAGTCAGCAACGCGTAGGTGTGCATGACGGAATATCCGCGAATATGCCAGAAGGGGCCGCGAAAGCTGCTAACGTAAGCGAACCCTGGGTGGCCCTGACACTCATTTATGATCTGAGACAGAACTGGGTAACGGATACGGTAACTTTTATAAAACGTCTTTAGGCATGGAATGCATGCGATTCGAAGCGGCGAGCCCTATGGCGATGATTATTTCCTGTTCGATGCCGCGCGAGATGGCACCTTGGAGAAATGCGACAGACCGGGGTAGGGGTATTCATTGGACTATATTATGCACAAAACACTTTCTACACCTGTTCTACATAATTTGTCGATGTAGTCTTTTCTGACGGCCCGTCCGGCGAAGACATTGGTAACAAGACGGCAGCTTGCCCGTCGACAACGGTATCCCGACTTATCAGAGCGCCCCTCCTGATGAGGAGAACTAAGAAGGGCGTGATATGAAGCTCGTCACCCAGGAAGGGAATGTTGGCATGGAGAGCACCGTCCGTTACTTCGCCGAGTTGCACACCAGCCTAGCGGTCCGAAGGTTAGCGATTCCTACACATACCGTAGAGGAGCGGAGCAAGACAGACCTCGTATTCAGCTGCACAGACGTATGCTTTCTCAGCCCCTTCATCACTCATGGGGTTAGCCACGAGAAGTTCGTAAGGATCCGGAATTTCTGCCGCGATCCTCGAGACGTTGAATTGCTCTCCCTCCCGTATACGGAACCAGCTGAATCGAGGTGCAACTGAAGTCAGCACCTACAGAACAGATGGGTGGTCAAACATACTTACGCAAAGTCTGCATTCTCCCCACAAAGAACGTCACATTGTTCGCGGGGGAGCATTAGCTATAGGGAAGTTCCGAATCAGTCTTTCTAAGGCATCGGAGCGACCTAGATTAACGACGTAGGTGCACGAACCTCTGACTGCGTCTTACTGAAGGGGATATACATGAATTTGCCGTTTCCTATGTGCCATCCTAGCCTACGGGGTCAGGTGATGTTGTTAATCATGAGGCGCTCGCATGAGAGGAGGTCTCCAACGAACTTTCCAACACGATAGCGGCCCTATCCCGTTGACCAAAGACCGTGTCAAATGACGCTAGGACTTTTGTAGAATAAAAGATAACAGACATACCTCGTAGAAAATCCGGACGACATAGAGCTTTTGATGATCCCAGAGATACGGATCTGGGTCTCCGTCTT